>CAUYLG010012555.1:0-52286 GCA_963573385.1 Cacajao melanocephalus | reverse complement strand
AGTGGGAGAGAGAGAGAGAGAGAGAGAGAGAGAGGGAGGGAGGGAGGGAGGGAGGGGGAGGGGGGGAGAGGGAGGGAGAGGGGAGAGGAAGGGGGAGAGGGAGAGGGGAGGTGCCACACTCTTTTAAAAAGACCAGATCTCCTGTGAACCCAGAGTGAGAGCTCACTCATTATCAAGCCATTCATGAGGGATCCACCCCCATGATCCAAACACCTCCCACTGGGCTCCCTCCCTGATACTGCGGATTGTATTTCAACATGAGATTTAGATGGGGACAAATATCACTAATATTACATTTGTTTTATAGATATAAAAACAGAGACTCAGAGAGGATGATTGATCTTTCCAAAATCACAGAGCTAGGAGGTGATAAAACTAGGTCACCAAGCCAGGCTTGCCCACTGCAAAGACTTCTCCCTATTCTATCACCTCCCAGAAGTCAGAAAATGGAGTTTCTCCACACCACAGCCGGCATTGCCTACAGTCTGTAATGGCTTATGGTGGATCTGGAGACCGATTTTCCATGAAACTCGACAGTCACACACTTGGAAATCTCAGGTTCTGTCTTTCCCCCTTTCGTCATGGTGGTGGTCCCACTATGTCTCAGCCTTGCCACCTCTTCCTAAATTTGAGAAAGTAAATTTTAGTCAGCCCTGACTCTTTCCTGTTGACTAAGTGAGTGCTGGCTGAACTTCTACTTGGACCAATGTTTTCCTAGGTTCTGAGTGGTGGAATGGGGCAGGAGGCTCGGAGAAGACCGGTGAGGCGAGGCTTGGCCAATATCAAGCTGGCTAACATCAGTATGACTCCTTTCCATTCACAGAGGGTTCACACACCCATTCTCCTCCAGTTCTCAGAGAGGAATTTCTGAAGTAGGAGCAGGCACCCCATCTCACAAGTGAGGACAAAGCCTCTCACAGAGTGTATGTGCCTCAACTGTGGCCACGTGCTGTGCAGAACCACGGTTCATTGACTATCCCTGCGATGCCTCCTGGAGGGCTCTGCATTGCTGCTGGAGTCCTACGTCTCCTCTTACTTTCCTCTATTTTGTCCTCACACTCAACTGAACCTCTCTGTGCCTCACTTTCCTCATGTGTACATGGGAGAACAACAGTGGCTACTGTTTTGTTGTGAAGATTAAATAAGGCGATACATGTAAAGATAGAAGAGTACGTAACACATAATAATTACTTAACAAACATGAGGTACAAGTGGTTAGTTACTACAACTAATTACTGGTATTACCATTAATGCTAATCCTATGATGCTCACACAAGTAACACTTATAAAGTTATATGCAAATAAATGCAAATGAGCACAGGCACTTGCTTATTACTTTACAATGAAAGTGTTGAATGATATGGGGCAAAAAAAGTGATATAAAATAAGATTTGCTAAACTTGGCTGTTTCTGATATATATATTCCTAACATTTCATGTTTCAGTAATTAAGGCCACAAAGAGAACTAAAATACAAACTAAATCCTGGAGGAATTTCCAAATGGGAAAAAATGGAAAGACAGACACAGAGAGAGGCGACCAGGTTAAAATGAGGCAAGGCCCACAATTGCCATGGGAACAGGGAAGACAAAGAGAGGGAAAAGAGAGAAGCATTTTTTTTGTTTGTTTGAACTAGGCCAGCTAACACAGTTACATAACTTAATCCTCATAACTGTCACGTGAGATACATGGTATTAGCCTCTTTTTACAAATATGGAAATTGAGACTCAAGTTTAAGTAACTTGTTGAAGTCACAAAATGAAATGGAATTTTAACAGACATTTACTCTAAAACCCATGCTTTCTCTACCTCTCTACCAACAACAGAAGCCTCTGGGGAGCACCTCAGGAGAACAGCTTTTGATGTCTCTCCTCTCTGAACTCTTAGAGCATTTGGCATCTCTGTAATTCACGCACACAACACTCACACACGGTATACACTGCTTTATGTGCACACCAGCCCATCAGCTTGTTGAAGACAGAGTCAGCATCTTGGTCGCTTTTATATTTCCTACCTAACGTATTGACTTGAACATGGTAAGTATCTGTTGAATAACCTAGTAGAGAGGAGAGATTCTATGATATAAAAGATAGAGGAGAATGCTAAAGCTTTCATGATCAAAAGTTGCTCAGTGTGTAGAACATTCTGGAAGCCAGGCTGGAGTGATACATTCCCACCCCTGGTCTTAGAGGACTGACTCAAATATGGATCCTTTACTGAAGCTGAGCTGCTCAGATAATTGTCTTTCTAATTTGGGCCTAAGACTAGAAGATTACATCTGTGCTGATCTCTTAGATACAGGGGATGTAAACTGAGGCACTGTGGGCTGGTCATCTCCTGTCTGAGAAGCAGAGAGAAGGATGAAGTAAACATTTAGAAGGAAGAAACCCTCAGAGCCTGGTGGAGAAGTTGCTAGATTTCTGCAGGGTGATCAAAATAGAAGGATCTCACTGGACCTTTGGAGCCAGACTGCTCAGGTCCAAATCTTGGTTCTGCTCCTTATAATCAGTGTGATCACGGGAAAACTGTTTAACCAGCCCATGCCTCAGTTTACCCCTCTGTGAAATGAAGATGATAATACCTTCCCCAGGATCCCATGTCATGTGCTTCAGCACAGTGCTGGATGCATCATACAACCTTGATGAACTGCGGTTATCATTTTAAGGTTGTGCCTCCATTTGATTCTGTTGGGCTTTCCATCTGAATGTTTCCAGCATCCTGGATATTTTTTCCTTCCTCCTTTCAGAACCCTTAGAAGTCCAATTGCGCTTGCAACACAAAACAAATCAAAGTTGGCTTGGTTGCTGATAGAGAGACCGGTTTCTTCAGCGATTTCTGCCTGAGCGTATTTATCAGCTACTAGCCAGAAACACACACCTGTCTTTTTATAAGTGGCACCCCGGGTCCCAGCACATTTCAAAGCACAGACTCTTCTCTCCTCCTATGGAGAAGGGCCTCTGTTTGTTTGTCGTCTTCGATTTTCAGGGCTTCTTATTAATTTGGTATAGGGCTGGGGACATTCATGTCCTCTCGCTGTCAAGTACATTCTCCAAAGTCATGAATAATCATGTTGTCATGCCTGTGTGACTTAAAATACAAAAGGTGCAATTTATGCAAGTTTTAGAGTTACTTTTTCAAAAAAGTTCAGCCAATGAAGCTGTCAGGCTGTCAGAATATAAGCACCAAACTAGAACCTTAGCTGTTACTTATGAATTTTCAAAGGACTTTAGCACATTTTTAATTGGCTTCTCCCCCTGCCCCCAAGCCTGCAAAACAATCTGTGTGGCTATTATATTCTGTGAGTGGGGTGGCAATATAATGCCAGATTGGTGGGAGGGGTGGGTGGAAATCTTGCTTCATTCAAGGTCATCTTCTAGGCTCAAGGCCATGGGCCAAAGACTAGCTTTTTTCAGACCGTAAGTAATTTTTATTTTTATTAAAACAAAGATGAGGAAAGAAAGCAGGATGCCAGACAGCCAAGGTGCACGCAGGGGTTTTTACTACATATACCCGATAGTTACACACCATTTCTCCAAGCACTTACATGTACCCCAATCCACCTGACCTTCCCAACATTGCTGTTTATTCCCCTCCTCTTACAGATGGGTAAGCAGGTTCCCAGGCCTTGGGTGACCACTGTTCCCCATGCCTCCTGACTCATGGGAAGGGACTCTTCCCAGAGAAACACTTTTGGACTCTGCTCCCTTCTCACTCCTCTAAACGGGGGAGGAGTAGACTGGTGACTGAGTAGAAGGGCTGGGCCTGTGAAGCTCAATGCCACAATCTCTGCTCTGAAAGACCTGCTCACAGAGGGGGCATAGTCTTGTTTATTCTCTTGGCTGTGCTGGGACTTCAGTGGTCAAGACTTGTCCTCTCTGAGGTCAGCCTGATGGTTTAGGGTAAGTTTAATTTGGGGTGATGTGAGCAATGTTCTCAAATTCGCTTTGCAGCATCTTAGCTGCATCCTCTAACATAGCTTTCCTCATCAATAAAGCTAACATTTTGGCTTTTACCTGACTCCTGGGTCTTTCTCTTACTTAATTTAAACCATGCAGGGTACAAAGGGATGGGAAGGGAATGTTATTTACTAGCCCTCTCCAACATGAATAAGAATAATCTATTGTAAATAGCAAAGTTGTTCTTTTATTTATTCCACACATATTTATTGGGTATCTACTATGTGTCAGGGCCCAGGTTTTAAATAAAGAGTCCTTATCAATATGTATTTTATTGGTGGAGAAAGGCATTTAACAATTAAATGCACAATTACACGGCAATAAGGACACAGCGAAGAAACATGGGATGCTGGGAGAATATATAACAGGGAGCACAACAGAGTCTTGTCTGGAAGTTGAAGATTGTTTTCTCTGAGCAAGTAACATTTAAACAGGACTCAGGGATTAGTAGAAAGAGGCCGAGCAAAGTATGTACGTGGGAAAGAGTGAGGGATGATTTCCTCACATGGTACTTGGAAACCTGAAGGGAGGCAGGGGAGGCTGATGCAGCTGGTAAGGCAGACCAATTGCGCAGGATCTAGAGAAGATCTTAGAAATGGGAAGGCATTGAAAGCCTTAAAGCAAGAGTGAGATATACTGAGATTTGACTTTCACAAAAGTCACTGTAGCTGTTGTGTAAAGAATGGATCAGAACTGAGGCAGGGAGATCACCTGAGGTCAGGAGTTCAAGACCAGACTGCCCAACATGGCAAAGACCTGTCTCTACTAAAAATACAAAAATTAGCTGGGCATGGTGGCGCAAGCCTGTAGTTCCAGCTACTCGGGAGGCTGAGGCAGGAGAATCACTTGAAACTGAGAGGTGGAGGTTGCAGTGAGCCAAGATTGTGCCATTGCACTCCAGCCTAGGTGACAGAGTGAGACTCCATCTCAAAAAAAAAAAAAAAAAAAAAAAGAATGGATTAGGGCAAAAGCCAAAGCAGGAACCTACCTACCAAGGAGGCCATTACCTTAATCCAAATATGACATAGAGAAAGAAACTCACCTTGTTGTAATAGAGATGGTTTAGGTATCTTAGTCTGGGTTGCTTTCAAAGCAGACCCTGAGACCCAAATACGGTAATTTATCTGGGAAGTGATTTCAGGAAACAGCAGTAGCAGAAGGGGATGGTGAGAAAGGGACGAGAAGGAAGTCAATAAGACACGAGTAATCAAGCTACTGTACTGAGGGTAACTGGAGCTTGATCTCACTGGGACACAGGCCTTAGAGCAGCACTGACCACTGGAAACAATGTAGGGCCATGTACGTAGTTTACAATTTTATAGTACGGGAGGCTGAGGCAGGAGAACTCCTTGAACCTGGGAGGCGGAGGTTGCAGTGGGCAGAGATAGCGCCATGGCACCCTAGCCTCGGCAACAGAGCAAGACTCCATTAAAAAAAATTAGATAATAAAAAATAAAAACCAAAATTTTATAGTAGCCACATTAACAAATGAAAAGAAAACAGGTAAAACCAGTTTTAAGAATATAGACCATTTAGCTCAATCTATCCCAGAGATGATCATTTTAACGGGCAGTCAAAATAAAAGTTATTAATATTTTACAAGCATTTTTAGCATGAAATCTTCAAAATCCAGCACATCTCATCAACCTTAGTACCAGATTTTCTTATAAGTACTTGATCTGTGTTTAAATTTCGTAAACTTTATAGTTGAAAAAAATATTCACACACCTAAGTCATACTAACAGATTCAAAAACTTTCCAGTAACTGGAGTATCTGTTTTTCAATTTAAATTAGTCCACATTAAGTAAAGTTAAAATGTCAGTTGTTTGCACTGGTCCCATTTCAAGAGCTCAGTAGTCATATGTGGCTAGTACCTACTTGTATAGGACAGTTCAATCCTAGAGAATCCCATCCATATGGTGGGGCAGGGGTTTTCATACACCAACTGCAGTCAGTGGCTGAGGACCGCTCCTGGCACCTCAGGCCTGCTTGTGATTGGACAGAGCGGACTCTGGAGCCAGAGGAAGCCACCGGCAATTGGTAGCTGGGTGGCCATGAACGCTGATGTAAATAAAACCCAAGGGGAATAGGGTAGGGCTGAAGCCACTCCAAGAGGATTCACGTTGGAAACAGTTTCTAGACTGTACAAAATGACAGGAAAAAAAAAGAAATCAAATTATTTGTGGTTTCTGGCTTACAACTGTGTGAATAGTAGTAGCATTTACTGAGATAGGAAAGATGGGAGGAGGCCTTGGTTTGGGAAGAAGACCATTAGTTTGATTCTGAACATCTGAGTTTGGAGTTTCCGTGAAAGATCCAAGGGCTGATGTTGAGTTGGCTTTGAGATAGACCAGCTAAGAGATCAGGAAAGATTTCAGGGCAGTTTAGAGCTTGACTAATAAAAATAACATACACAGTGGACCCATGAATGGCATGGGTTTGAACTGCATGTTCACTTCTACACAGATTTTCTTTAACCAAATGTGGATCAAAAATGCAATGTTTGAGGGATATAAACCTCATGCATATGGAGGGCTGATTTTTGTTCTGTACATGAGTTCTGCTGAGCCCACTATAGGACTTGAGTATGAGCGGATTTGGGTAGACTTAGAGGTCCTAGAACCAATCCCTTGTGTATACTGAGGGAAAACTATAAAGGAAATAATCAGATATGTGCAAAGTCATCTTAAATTTTATAGAATACCTCCTAGGCTGAGCACAAGATGAAATAATGGCCAAATTGCAGATATTAACATTTATAGGCCAGGTGCAGAGGCTCACGCCTGTCATCCCAGTACTTTGGGTGGACTGCTTGTACCTAGGAGCTCAAGGCCAGCTTGGGCAGAATGGCAAGACCCTATCTTTACAAAACATAAAAATATTTAGCCAGGCGTGGTGGCATGCACCTGTGGTCCCTGCTACTCTGGAGGCTGAGGTGGGAGGACTGCTTGAGGCTGGGAGGTTGAGGTTACAGTGAGCCATAATTGTGCCACTGCACTCTAGGCTGGGTGACAGAGCAAAACTGTCTCTCGCTGTCCATATATATTATATATAGATATATATATAATGTGGTTATTGATGGAGCCTCGTCTGTTGTGAGACAGGATTGGCTCACAGTGCTCCCCTCCGTTTAGATAGAAAAGATCCTTTAGGAATGTATGTTCCCCTTTGCTCTCTGAGTCCAAGCACCTTTTGTTGACTAACGATGGTAAAGAGAGCTGTGTTGGGTAAAGGAGATAGTCTTTAGAAAGTGCACTCTCATTCTAAATAACAGCAGCCTTCAGATTTATGCCGCCTTCTTCTGGGTGTTTGTTTACCTTGGCTAGTCTTTTGGGACCCATCAACTCTGAATGTCCTGTTTCGTGGGACAAGGCCACTACTGGGTACATGGGAAGCTCTCCCCAGACTCAAGTGATGGACTGGAGAAGCACCACAGGCACGGCTCACAGCCCTTCAGACCTGGCATTCTGTGGAAGTCAAGGTTGGCCAGCTGGCCTTGCCTATACGCTTCTTCAGGGGCATGGATTGCTGTGTGAGTATTCTTCAGATAGCTTTCTATGGATAAGGCCACCAAACAGGTGATCCAGATGATGAGGTCTTATAGGATTTCACACTTTACTAGTAGGTTTTGTTCCATCAACTTAGATGGGATTGCAGAAAACACACCTTGACCACATAGTAACAGTCCTGATGGCTGTGAAATCACATATAACACCTTTACATGGAGGAAATAATTCAGTGTCAATCATTTGTTCAACTCAAAGCGGTAAAGTGCCTACATTTTCCCAGGCCTTGCGCGAGGCATGGGACTCAGAGGTGAGCAGGGCAGTTTCTGCTCCCAAGACAATCAGAGGAAGGCATGCTAGAAGGTACAACAAAGGGAGGGGACCCCAGAAATGGGGCCTCTAGCTCCAGCTGCTCAGGGAGGAGGAGAGGGGTGTTTCCCGGAGAAATAAACTGCTTAGCTGAAACTGCTGAGGAAAGAGAAACACTGGAGTCTTGTGTTCTTGGGTCAGAGTTGGACCTGGGAACTTAGGCATCCACCTCCTAGAAGGACCTGACCTCCATCAGCCAGCTGAATTAGCACTTTATCTAAAGCAAGATCAAGAGTTTGTAGCAGGAAGTGCAGAGCCTGAGGATTGAGAAGAAACAGAAAACTATAATAATACTGAAGCTCTCAGAGCCAGGGAGGGGACTTACGAGTGCAACAGAACAGGTGTTTGGGAGTTGGTAGGTTATAGGCACAGTTTTTTCTTTCCAAAAATGGGAGGAAGATAAGTGCCTCGAGTGAGACCCCTGTGGAGGGGCTGGGTGTCTCAAGGCTTCCTGCCTGGCACCTCTGCTCTGCCCTACACCTTCCCAGATGGAATTCTGGCCACAAGTTATCAGGGTGCAAATATACAGTGAATACTTTTCTTTTTTGAATTTCATCATTCTTCCCCCTAGAATGATTCATTACAAATTCCATGTCCAGGTGATGCGTTAATATTGATTAAGAAACAGGTGCTCTCGGATTCAATTAGCAAAACCACAATTATTCACAGAGGGTTACGTTGGAAAATTCAGGGAAAATATGCAGGTGTGCAAAGAGCCTAATCTGAAGGTGCTGCAGCAGGTCTTGAAAAATGCATCTCCTCCAGCAAATGCTTTTCTGGAATTACCCTTTGTTCGGGTGACTAATGGACTTGCCATTTCAACCAAAGAGTGATACTGAACCTTCGTGGCTTAGGAGCCAGTATAACTTCACATTTGGAGTCAGACTCCTATGTCGGCATTCCCAACCTTGCCTGTTGAACCACTGAAGGTGTTTGAAACACACAGCTTTCTTGGCCCCACTCTAGGTGATTCAGGTTCAGAAAATTTAGGTGAGGAACCTGAAAATCTGCACCTTGGAAAGTAATTCATGTGCCTCTTGTCACAGACAAGTTAGGGAATGCACCTCAGGAGAAGGCTGGAGCTGATTGGGGCTGGGAAGTGCTGCCTGTGGTTGGATGATGGTGGGCACCACAGTGACATTGCCAACCCCTTTCTGGCTTGGCTTTGCCATATATAGTAACCAGAGGTTACATCACTCTCTGAGCATGCTGACTGAGTAGTGCTCTATTCTAGCACACATAAAAACAGGAAGGCACACCACGATTTGGCAATAAATACTTTTTTATAGAAGAAAACTTTAAATAGATTCTAGACTATAATCATAGACACTCAACCTGGACTTCTAGAACGTTATTAGGCTTTTTTCTAGCAAAATCTCTTTTGACAACAAAACAGTTTGTGACTTAGACGTCTTCCTGACTGAATTTTAGAGTGCTGAACTTCGGTCATAGACATCAGAGTCTCATAGAATTTTTAGGGCAGGGAGGGACATTTGCGATAACCTAGTTCAACCTTTTCACGGTGCAGATGAAGGCATGTAGGCTCAGTGAGGTGAAGGGACTTGCTCAGTGCTATTCGGGAGACAAGGTGAGAGACCTAAAGATGAGGCAGCACATTTTCTGAGTCTTGTCTTCCAGCTCCCAGTGCCTCTTTCTGACCACCACACTGTTTCTGAGATCCCCTCATTAGATGACTACAGTATGCTAAGAAGCAGGGAAATCAGCAAGGATTTCATTTTCTTTCCAAACATATTAAGTGAGAACCCAATATGTTCAAGGAATTGAGTGGCATGATGAGGGGTAAGGATGCAAGGTCACATGGACATGCAAATGAACAACTGCAATAAAACATGACAAATGCAAGCGTACAAGTACACATGGGACCATGGCAACTCAAGAGAGAAAGTGACTAACTCCTCGAAAAATTAGGGGCATCTTCTCAGAGGGTATTGAGTCAAAAGTCAAAGCTTGTTACAACCTGATGAAAGAAATGGCATACCTGGCAGAAAGACCATCATGAGCAAGAGCCTGGAGGTTTTGAACTGTAAAGCAAGTGTCAGCAAACATTTTCTGTGAAGAGCAAGGAAGTAAAGATCTTAGGCTTTGTGGGTCGTATGGCTTCAACTCTGTTGTGGTAGCATGAGAACCACCATGACAACATGTAAGTAAACGGTCATGGCAGTGGGCTGAGAAAACTATTTACAAAATCAGGCAGAGAGCCAGATTTGGGCAGTGGGCTGCCGTTTGTTGACACTCGCTTCAAAATATGTGTATGTCATAAGTAGTTCAGAATGGCTGGAGCGTAGAGCTTGGGGAGGAAGAACTGGGAGGGAAGGTGTGACAAAAGATGAATCTGATCAGCCTGGTAAAGATGAGATCAAGAAGGGACTCAAATGGTAAAGACATGTTTGGACAAGTTATTTATCTTCTCTGATCCTTACTTTTCTCATCTGTAAAATGGGAATAAAAGTAATTCCTGAGAAGGACTGTTGTGGATATTATTATAATATCTAAGATAAATCCAACACAGTTCTTGACGTTTAGTGGGTGTTATAAAATGTTGACTGCTATTAAGGGCACTTTCTCCATAAATGGGATGCATTTGAAGATGGAAATGTGGGATTGTCATGAGTTCAGAAATATGCTCTGGAAGCAAGGTGCTTGGTTTTTTTCCAGCAGGTAAAATAAGGAGAGATGCTATTTGGCCATGAGTCCAGAGGGGAAGTCTTCAACTGAGGCTCTAGATCAAATGGCCTCTTATTATCTGAACTCACTTGCATTAATAATGATGAAAATCTATTTGTTCATTTCCTCCAATGGACTTTGAGTTCCTTGAAAGTGGACCAATTCATTTTTCATCTGCAGAACCAAAAACACCGTGGGACTCAATGAATGGCTAATAAAAATGCCTTTGTGTCTGTTTCTCTGCCTGCATGTGACACTTTCCTTCTCTTTTCCCCTTTAAGCCCCACCTTTATCCCTATGCCATGTACACTTTGTTCTTAGAACAATCATGACATGTAACAGTTTTTGAATTCTTTTAATATTAATATTATATTAGCTTATTCCATATCATCATTAGGAATTTTAATCTATCAATCTCAGCTAATATCATCTCTATTATGCCTAGGAGGCATAATATTATCAATATTTATTATAATCACTCTCATGACTTTAAATATACGTTTCATTCTTGCATCCATAATACCCATCATCCTCTTAGCGTTGGCTGCCTACGAAGCCGCAATAGGTCTTGCCCTATTAGTTCGAATCTCTAACACATATGGCCTAGATTACATATAAAACCTAAACTTACTTCAATGATAATCCTTAACAATATATGTATACCATTTTATATCTTATATAATGAGGTAAGTATAACAACGAGACAGGTATTGTTATTATTCATATTTTGTAGATGAGGAAACTGAGCTCAGAAGATTTGCTCCAAACCTTAACAGCTAGTAAGTGGCAGGACTAGGATTTGACTTATCTGACTCTCAAGCCTGAGTTTGTGCACTGTCTTCCAATGCTCCAATTCATTCCATGTAAGTTAGTCTCTTTCCCCAAGCAGACTATTTGCTGAATATTTTCTTTCTCTCAGTACCCAACCTAATTTGGGAAAGCAGACATTTATTAAATACTCACAGATTTAATTTGAAAGGACCTTTGTCCCATGGTCATGTGATTATTCCAAAGAATGTACTACTAACTTGTTCTGGCCTTTGGGAATCACCACTCTTGACATATGGGAAAAATGAAAATATTTTTCTCTGTTTATATGCTAAGCAGCATTCTAACAGCTGCCTGAAAATCTAGGATTCCCATCCATCACACTCGCACCTGGATGCTGTAATCCCAGATGACAAAGCAGCTCATCAGTGCAGTCTCTTTGCAGAACAGATACTAGGGATCTTCATGGAGAAAACATTTCCTCCATCAAAATGAAGCCAAGGCCCACTGGACTAGAATCTTCCTTTTAACAATGGCAGATGGTATCTAGCATTAGTTCATTCCTTTCTGATAAGAAAAGGCCAAACTTGCTTCTTTCATCCCTTCATTCTCCATGGAATCAGGAAAACAGAAAGAAAAGTATGATAGAAATGTGTCCATTTTCTGATTGTCCAGCATCCAACCCACTTGACCAAGAGGGACTCTCTCTCTCCTTCAGTATCTGTGGTCTTTGCAGGAAAGCAATTCTCAATGCCTGTGTCCAACTCTAGAAAGCTGGGGCTTAGATCCTTCCAATATTCCTGGATCAGCTGGGAGGCAGGATGTTACATCTTGAGTATGTGATAGCAAATGGTGGCTTGGTGGATGTCAGCTTGACCCAGCAGTGGTAGAGATGTGATGGCAGCAGTGACGTGTCAGTGTCACCACTGACAGCCTCCTGACCAGCATGTGGTCATCCCTGATGCCTGACCTCCCTTGCTCCAAGTCTGCTCTTCTAGCTTCCCAGCAATCTCCTTCCAAAAACATCTCCATTTTGCTTAAGACAGCCAGAGCTGATTTCTGTTGCTTGCAACCGTGAATCCTGAGTGTCATAATATGGAATATAGACTTTTTTTTTTTTTTTAAACCAGCAATCACCCAACTAACTACTGTCTAAATAATGATCTCTTTTCCCTGGAGTTGTTTTGCTGGCTGAAGAGAAACTACTTTTTTCCTTCCTTCCCATGTTTCAGAGACAATGATAAGCAGGGCCATGTCCCCAAAGCAGGAACTTCATTGAAAATGAATACTTACTGAATGGCCCGTTAGAGAAGTATGAAAGGCTGTGTTGATTTTGCTCACTGCTCTATTCTCAAAATGTAGAACTGTGCTTCACACACACTGGGTACTCTGATTAATGAATTAATTAAATGGTACTTATCAATGCCTAGATAAAAACTCAGATATTTTCACATTTAATCTTCACAACAAATACATGAACTAGCTACCACTGTCTACATTATACACATAAAGAAAAACCACATCCCAGCAAGGTCAAGGTGCTTTCCCATTATAGCTGACTAATATTGGAGCTGGAATTCTCACTAAGGACCACCTAACTCCAATCCAGGCTTTTTCCATTCCCTGTACTGAGGCAGGCAAGGAGAAGAATGGAGAAGGAAAAAAGGAGCTGAAAAGAAAGAAATAGAGAAAAGAAAATGAGAGAAGAAAAGAAAAGGCAGTGAGGTGAGGTGAAGGTCTGGTTGGTTTAAAGGTGTAGGTCCCTTTCCTCAGATAAATGAGAATTTCCTGAGGCAGTCCTTTCTCAGACACAAATGGTAGAAGAGGGTGGGCTCTGTTGGGTGCTGAGGTTCTGCAGTGGGACTAGGAGGCTGAGGTTCATCCCGGCCCAGAGAGAGCAGGTGTGAGGGGGCCCTCAGCAGACAGCACAGCAGTTCCCAGAAACAGATGTGTCAGAGCAACGCTGGAAAGCTGGCCTACTCCCCATCTTTAGAATCTGTCTACTGGGCTCTTTGAGAGAGGAGAGGCCTGCCAGGGATGTGGAGTGCAGTGGGGATGATACGGGGAGGGACCTGCTTCATCCAGCAGGCAGCACTGTGTAAATGGTACCTGGAACCCTTTCTTTACCTCTACTTGCCTAGGGGTTAAATATTATTATTCCCATTCTACAGACAGGAAAGCAAACCAGATAGTTTCAGGTACCCAAGGCCAAGTGCCCCGTGTAGACTCTGGGAGGACTTCTCAGAGGAGTTGGCTGGACCCCAGGGAGCTGACAAACCCATGTATGTGGTGGTGACGTTACCTTCTCAGCCAGGAAGGAACACCCCATCCAGCTGGTACGCGGAGCCCAGGTGAACCCTGCAGTGCTGTGATTCTCTTTAGCCTCTGGAAGGTGTGAGGGAAACATGGGAAGCAGTTATGCCTGGTTTTGGAAATGAGGGCAGTTTAATTTAAAATGTGTCAATTTAAAACAGCTCTCATCAAAACCTACTATAGAACACTAGAGCTTACTCCCTCTGGCTGAATTTTTTTCACATAACCAACCTCTGTTTATGTCTTTTCCCACCCCTTCCCAGCCTCTGGTAATTACCATTCTATGTTCTACCTCCACGGGAACAACTTTTTTTAGCTTCCACACATTAGTGAGAACATGCCATATTTGTCTTTTTTAATATAATTTTTTATTTTTAAGTTTTGTGGGTACACAGTAGGTTTATATATTTATGGGGTACATGAGATGCTTTGATACAGGCATGCAATGCATAAGAATCACATCATGGAAAATGGAGGATCCATCCCCTCAAGCACTTGTCCTTTGTGTAACAAATGATCCAATTATACTCTATTAGTTATTTACAAATGTATAATTCAATGATTGTTGACTATGGTCACCCTGTTGTGCTATCAAATACTAGGCCTTATTCTTTCATTCTATTTTTTTTTGTATCCGTTAACCATCCCAATCAGCCCAAAGCCCCCCAGTATGCTTCCCAGGTTCTGATAACCATCCTTCTACTCTCTATCTCCATGAATCAATTGTTTCAATTTTTAGATCCCACAAATAAGTGAGAACATGCAAAGTTTGTCTTTCTATACCTGGCTTATTTCACTTCACATAATGATCTCCAGTTTCACCATTGTTTCACAATTGTTGTCAATGACAGGATCTCATTCTTTTTAATGGCTGAATAGTACTCCATTATGTGTATGTACCACATTTTCTTTCTTTTCTTTTTTTTTTTTTTGGAGACAGAGTTTTGCTTTGTTGTCCAGGCTGGAGTACAGTGGTGCGATCTCGGCTCACTGCAATGTCTGCCTCCTGGGTTCAAGCAATTGCCTGCCTCAGCCTCCCAAATAGCTGTAATTATAGGTGCCTGCCAACACGCCCAGCTAATTTTTGTATTTTTAGTAGAGACAAGATTTCACCATCTTGGCCAGGCTGGTCTTGAATGCCTGACCTCGTGATCCACACACCTTGGCCTCCCAAAGGGTTGGGGTTAGAGGCGTGAGCCCCCGTGCCTGGCCCACATTTTCTTTATCTATTCATCTGCTGATGGACACTTAGGTTGCTTCCAAATCTTGGCTATTGTGAATAGAGCTGTAACAAACATGGGAGTGCAGGTATCTCTTCAATATACTGATTTCCATTTTTTTGGGTGTACACCTAGCAGTGGGATTGCTGGATCATAGGGTAACTCTATTTTCTGTTTTTTGAGGAACCTCCAAACTGTTCTCCATAGCGGTTGTACTAATTTACATTCCTACCAACAGTGTACCAGGGTTCCCTTTTCTCTACATCTTCGCCAGCATTTGTTATTTCCTGTCTTTTGGATATAAGCAATTTTAACTGGGGTGAGATGACGTCTCACTGTAGTTTTGATTTGCATTTCTCTGATGATCACTGACATTGAGCAACTCTTCATATTTCTATTTACCATTTGTATGTCTTTTGAGAAATGTGTATTAAATATTTTGCTCATTTTTAAGTTGGATTATTATATTTTTTCCTATAGAATTATTTGAACTCCTTATATATTCTGGTTATTAATCCTTTGTCAGATGAGTGGTCTGCAAGTATTTTCTCTCATTTTGTCAGTTGTCTCTTTACTTGGATGACTGTTTCTTTTGCTGTGCAGAAAAGTTTCAACTTGATGTGATCCCATTTGTTCATTTTGGCTTTAGTTTCCTGTGCTTATAGGGTATTACTCAAGAAATCTTTGCCCAGACTGATGTCCTGGAGAGTTTTCCCAATGTTTTCGTGTAGTGGTTTTATAGTTTGAGGTGGTAGATTTAATTATTTAATCCATTTTAATTTGATTTTTATATAAGGAGAAAGATAGGGGTCTAGTTTCATTCTTCTGCATATGGATATCCAGTTTTCCAAGCACCGTTTATCGAAGAGACTGTCTTTTCCCCACTGTATGTTCTTGGCACCATTATTGAAAATGAGTTTACCATAGGTGTGTGGATTTGTTTCTGCATTCTTTGTTCTGTTCAATTGGTCTATGTGTCTGTTTTTATGCCAGTACCACGCTGTTTTTGTTACTAGAGCTCTGTAGTATAATTTGATGTCAGGTATTGTGATTTCTCCAGTTTTGTCCTTTTTGCTCAGGAAAGCTTTGGCTATTTTGGGTCTTTTGTGGTTCCATATACATTTTAGAATTTTTTTTTTCTGTTTCTGTAAAGAACGCCATTGGTATTTCAATAGGAATTGCAGTGAATCTGTAGATTGCCTTGGGTAGTACGGACACTGTAACAATATTGAGCCTTCCAATTCATGAACAGGGAATATCTTTCCACTTTCCACTTTTTTGGTGTCCTCTTCAATTTCTTTCATCAGTGTTTTCTTGTTTTCATTATAGAAATCTTTCACTTATTTGGTTAATTCCTAGGTATTTAATTTTACTTGTGGCTGCTGTAAATGGGATTTTTTGATTTCTTTTTCAGAGTGTTCATTGTTGGCATATAGAAATGCTGCTGATAAATTCTATTCTTCTAGAAGAAAGGGAGAAAGAGTATTAAGGGAAAACCAGTGGTCTCTGCCACTGAAAATGAGGGAGAACTGCCAGTGTTCTCCCCTCAAGAAAGGGTAGTGTGATGTGCTTAGAGCAGTTTGGAGAACCAGAGTCTCCTAATGCCCAGGATTCTCTTGGAAACCATCTTCTCAGTTGTCTAGATTCCACTCCTTCCCAAAAATGTTCTAACGAGCCACAGCCCTGGCAAAGATGTAAATCTAACTGATATTGTAATCTAGCAACTATAAACACTATCTGTGATTCATTTAAAAAAAAAAGAAATGCTATTGATTTTTGTATGTTGATTTTGTATCCTTCTACTTTACTGAATTTGTTTATGAGTTCTAATAGCTCTGTGTGTGTGTGTGTGTGTGTGTGTGTGGTCTTCAGGCTTTTCCAAATATAAGATCAGGTGGGACACAGTGGCTTATGCCTGTAATCCCAGCACTTTGGGAGGCTGAGGCAGGCAGATCACTTGAACTCAGGAGTTCAAGACCAGCTTGGGCAATGTGGCGAAACCCTGTCTCTATGAAAAATAAAAAAAAATGAGCCAGGCGTGGTGACATGTGACTGTAATCCCAGCTACTCAGGAGGTTGAGGCACAACAATCACTTGAGCCCGGGAGGCAGAGGTTTTAGTGAGCTGTGATTGTGCCACCGCACTGCAGCCTGGGTGACAGAATGAGATCCTGTCTCAAAACAAACAAACACAAACAAAAGATCATATCATCTGTAAACAAAGATAATTTGACTTCTTCCTTTCCAATTTGAATGCCCTTTATAGCTTTTTCTTGTCTGATTACTCTTGTTAGGAATTCCAGTAATGTGTTGAGTAATATGTTATTCAAAGTATGTTATTCAAGAGAGTGGGTATTCTTGTCATGTTTCAGTTCTTAGAGGAAGGGCTTTCAGATTTTCCCCATTCAGTATGACACTAGATGTGGGCATGTCATGTATAGCTTTTATTGTGGTGAGGTATGTTCCTTCTATACCTAGTTTTTTTTGATGAATTTTATCATGAAGGAATGCTGAATTTTATAGTATGCTTTTTTTAGGATTAATGGAAATGATCATGTAGTTTTTGTCCTTCACTCTGTTGACATGATGTATCATATTGATTGATTTGGTATGTTGAACCATCCTTGCATCCCAGGGATAAATCTCACTTGGCCATGATGTATGATCTTTCTAATATACTGTTGAATTTGGTTTGCTAGTATTTTGCTGAGGAATTTTACATCAATATTCATTAGGGATATTGGCCTGCAGTTGTCTTTCTTCGATGTGTCTTTGTCTGGCTTTGGTATTAGGGTAATACTGGCCTCATAGAATGAGTTTGGAAGTATTCCCTTCTTCTCCAACTTTTGGATTTGTGTGAGTAGGATTGGCATTTTTCTTTAAATGTTTGGTAGAATTCAGCAATGAAGCCAATCAGGTTCCAGGCTTTTACTGGGAGACTTTTATTTATGGCTTTTATCTCATTACTTCTTAATGGCCTGTTCAGCTTTTGAATTTCTTCATGGTTCAATATTGATAGGTTGTATGTGTTCAGGGATTTTTCCATTTCTTCTAGATTTTCCAACTTATTGGCATATAGTTGCACATAGTAGCTAGTAATAATCCTTTGAATTTCAGTGGTATCATGGTTCTTTCTTTCTTTCTCTCTCTCTCTTTCTTTCTTTCCTTTCTTTCATCTGTCTTTTTTTCAGAGTCTCACTCTGTCACCCAGGCTGGAGTGCAGTGGTACAATCTCGGCTCACTGCAATTTCCGCCTCCCAGGCTCAAGTGATTCTCCTGCCTCAGCCTCCCAAATAGCTGGGGCTACAGATGAACACCACTATGCTCGGCTACTTTTTTTTCCTTTTGTATTTTTAGTAGAGATGGGGTTTCACCATGTTGGCCACACTGGTCTTAAACTCCTGACTGCAAGTGATCTGCCTCTGCCTTCCAAAGTGCTGGGATTACAGGCATAAGCTACTCCACCTGGCCTCAGTGGTATCGGTTTTAACGTCTCCTTTTTCATCTCTGATTTTATTTGGATTTTGTTTTTTACTTAGTCTGCATAGAGGTTTTTCTATTTTGTTTAACTTTTCAAAACTCCTACTTTTTGTTTCATTGATATTTTGTATTGTTATTTCTGCTCTGTTATTATTTCTTTTCTTCTATTACTTTTAGATCTGGTTTGCTCTTGCTTTTCTATTTCTTTAAGACACACAGTTAGGTTGTTTATTTGAAGTTTTTCTTCTTTTTGATGTAGGCAGAGCTAGAAACTTCCCCGTTAGTACTGCTTTTGCTGCGTTTTGCTATGTTGTGTTTTCATTATCATTTGTTTGAAGAATTTTTAATTTCCTTCTGAATTTCTTTACTGACCCACTGGTCATTCAGAAGCATATTGTTTAATTTCCACTTATCTATTTAGTTTCTGCGAGTCCTCTTGTTGATTTCTAGTTTTATTCTATTATGATCAGAGAAGATGCTTGATAGTATTCCAAAGTTTTTGGATGTTTTAAGACTTGTTTTGTGTCCTAACATATGGTCTATCATTGAAAACGGTCCAAGTGCTGAGGAAACAAATGTGTATTTTGCAGCCACTGGGTGAAATGTTCTGTAAATATCTACCATATTTGTCTTTCTGTGCCTAGCTTATTTCACTTAACATGATGACCATGGAGATAAATTGATTATGCCAGTCACTTTATTCCTGTCTCTGCTGTTCCATCTTTTTTCTATCTCTATGACCAATGCAGAGGACTCAGCATGCCTTGCATGTGAGCTCCGAAAATGGGAAATTTTGCTTTATGGCTTAACATAAACTTGAGGTAGAGGGGAATAGGGAGAATGCTGGGCTATGAACTTCTTGCACTGCCTGAATTTCCTGACAACTTCCTTTGTATCGGTGGCCATTTGGGGGGAAAAATCAAGGAAACAAAAAATAAGATGTTATGAAACCACGTGGTTGTGGCTATATATGATGGGAGTGGGTTTCGGATTAGTTACTTGCCCCTATCAGTTAGCCAAATGGCTGAAAAGGAGGAAAGGCTATGAACCGCAACAAACTGAATCAAGACTGGAACAGGGCCAGGTGCGATGGCTCACGCCTGTAATCCCAGCACTGTAGGAGGCCGAGGCGGGTGGATCATGAGGTCAGGAGATCGAGACTATCCTGGCCAATATGGTCAAACCCCGTCTCTACTAAAAATACAAAAATTAGCTGGGCATGGTGGCACATGCCTGTAATCCCAGCTAATCAGGAGGCTGAGGCAGGAGAATCCCTTGAACCAGGGAGTCGGAGGTTGCAGTGAGCTGAGGTTGCACCACTGCACTTCAGCCTGGTGACAGAGCGAGACTCTTAAAAAAAAAAAAAGGAACAATAGTCCTTGACAGTCTTTAATTTGTGAAAAACTTTTTACATTATAACCTGAGAGGCTAGTTACCCCACAGAAACCAGTTTTGTCCTGTGTTGAAACTGCTGGCAAAGATGGAAAGATAAAACAAAAGGTTTGTTTGGTTAGAGGTTGAGTGTACAGACATTTGCTGTAGTTTGGTAATAAACTTGTCTCCTGCACAATGGACAGTAGAAACACTGAACAGCTGCTGATTGGTAAATGAGTGCACACACCCACATGATATCTGTAGAGGAAAGACAATTTCTTTTTCTCTTGTGTCTTTTAGACAGATGTTTGGTGTTACTTGTGCTTTCTTTCCTTACCATTTCATTTCTGACCTTTCTTTGTCAACTGTTTATTCAGTGTGGGGTTATCATTTATCCACCTGCTGTGCCTCCATCTGCCTTCCAATGCCTGAGCATGCTCAGATTCTGGACATCCAATGCAATCTGATAGGGAATTGCTTTTCAGAGTCCTTTTCTCTTTGTACACAACACATCAAACAGCAAACGGTGACTGTGGGACCCACCTCTGCAAAGTCAACAGATGCCAGGTAGTTGTTCGGAAAAAGGCTGAATTGAACTAGGCAGGACAGATATTTGCAAATTAAAACAACTGCTTTCCTGCGAGGGTTTTTGTTGGGTCTTGAAAGGCCCATGGAGAGAAGTTAATTACACCAGTCACCTTGAATTTCTTAAATATCACAAGAGGGAAAGGTATGTTTTTAGTTAGTTTCTGGTTCCATTGCTAACAACCAAAATGAGCCTGTTAACAGGGCGTTATGCTGCCTGCGCTCCCACATGTTTAGAGAGGGGTGTAAGAACTGGAAAGAAAGCTGCTGGAAGTGGCCCCTTCTTCATTCTACCAACAGAAAACTGAGGTCGGAGAGCTACATGCTTGGTTCAAGGTCATGTAGCTAATTGTGGTAGAGGTGGATGTGGAGACTATGTCATTTTATCCCTGGGTTGGCAGGTGTCATCTCACTATATTGTATTAATTTTAATTCCTCTGTATTGGGCTGTAAGACTCCCCTTCCTAGTCAACTAGGGTTCTATGTTTATTTAAAATTTAATTGTGTGGTATTTACTAAATAACATCAAAGACATAAAACCATAGGAGTATCATGTATTATATATCTATATATACACTACATATAACATGCAACATCATCAATTTCCTTATTCTTTCAACAAATATTTACATAGGGCCTTTGTGCAAAGCACTGGAATAGAGATTGTCAGAGTTTCAAAGGTAAATATCAGAAATCTACAGCGGACTGAAAAAGTTGAGAAATAAAAAGTAGGGAGTACAACCCAGGAAATGTATGAATTGCAGGTTAACCAAAGGTATTTCCATGTCTATAAGGCAAGATACTTGAGGCTTATTAAAACATGCCAAATCCTCACTTTAAATAGGGTTTATTGTAAAATCTTACTTAACTAGAGGGAATTATTTGGGATGCTCAGTTAATCAGAACTGTTTTTGCTAGTTCTGCTTTGGGAGAAAGAGACCACAAAGAACGCAGGATGGCATCAGGAAAGAGCCTGGGTTCCGTTCCAGATTTTCCAGAAGTCTTAACTTCTCTATGGCTCAGTTTCATTTACTGAAAAAGGCCAATGTGAGGCTTCATTGTATGGGTGAGAGAATAAAATGTGTGCAGAGTATGCACAGGCCCAGAGTCTGACATTCAGCCCCTGCTTAGTAAATGCTTATTTTCTTTCTCATTTCTAAAAATGCACTTCCTGAGGACTTTCCTGGGCTTGATCCATACTCAAAGCTGTCTCTGGCACCATCCACACTATAAGATAAAACAGTGAGGACCAACATTCAAAATGATGGCAGCGAGGCCCCAGGAAAGCTGTAGCCATCTAAGCACAATTCCGTTCTCACCAATGTGTTCCAATTACCAAAGAAGAGCAATGGAGTTACACATTTTGGAAGGGCTTTTTAGCCAGAGAAAAGGAAAAAGCATTTGCCACATAGTCAACCAGAAGATTTAATGAACCAGAATACAGCGGCTATGAGAATTGTGGGTGACTGAGGTTTTGTTTTATATTAACAGAACAAAGGTGCCTTTGGTGCAGGTCTGTGTTTCTCGGCATCACTTCCTCCAGGAGGTAAAAGACCCAAGTGCCCTTACTAAAAATAGCGTCTCGCAGATCTGTCCAGTGCTGACAGAGCTCAGGGCTCACCCCAGGGAGGCACAAGGTGACCTCTGCGTGGCCCTCATCCTCACTCGTGGTAGTCACAGGGCATCAGTGTTCTGGGCAGTTGTAGGAAGGAATAGGTGTGAGTGCCCACGTGCTAATGCTTCCAAATGTGTCAGATCTCCCTGCTTTCCAAACATAGATTTTGTGGGTAGATTGAAGTGAGAAAGAATTCAAAGCACAAGAGAATCATGGCATAAAAAAGTCGTAGAAAGCAGAGCTATCGATCAGAAGCTTTATTTCATAGAGTGGGATTTGCAGTCTGGAATGGGACAAAGGTTTCTAGTAAGTAACAGCAGTAAGACTAGAACTTAGGGGTGCTGGTTTTTCATCCAGTGTTTTTTGCTGACATCTCTGTGATGATCTGGTTCTTGACCTTCTTTCCTAAGGCAGCTAGGACCCCTAACATGGAATTAGATGTTACCGATCGAAGGCATTGTACAGAGTCTGTGTTTCAATCCTGTTCTTTTTTTAAAGGTGACCATTGAGGCCCAGAAAAGGGAAAGTGCCTTGTCTGGGATATCATGGAACTTAATGAGAAAGCCTGACTGAGATCACCTGCTCTACCATAGACCCAGTGCCATTTCTACTGCAGTGTGCAGAGACTTCAAAGAGGACCAGTGTGCTCCCCTCACCCCCAGGGACTGCAAGTTCAAGTGTCCTGTCTGCACTATCCTGAGGCCATTCTAGAGCATTGTGTAGAGAAATCTATATTCTATGGGGCATGGGAGATAGAGAGGAGATTGAGTCAACAAAATAGATTAGTTGACCTATTACTCTCTAGTTTTAATATTTTTTTAGGTAATTTGAGTAAAACTCATGAATCCTGTAGCACTCTAGCTTGGGGTTAAATCTAAGTTCGCAATAGTCATAAAATTGTATTGCTCTGGGCTTTTTCTCTACCTCTAATTAGGGTGCCTGGAACTCTTCAAATGGGGGAAGTCGTTCTTCTAACTTTAATGTAGCATCTGTCATTTCATCCTCTTCCTCTCCAACTCCCTGAGGTCTTTTCCATTGCCAAGTCCTCTTGCATCCATACAAGGAGCCCTCTATTTTCACACAAGCAACCCACAAGGCCTGGGGAGGTCACAGCAAAGCCAGTTCCCACAGCTATTAGATACACTGGCACTTTTTTCTGTAAACTATAGAAAAGGTGTCTTTAAAGATGAGGATGGCGACCTCCCTAACAGTGATTCAGTCGTTATCCTCATCTTTAAAGACCTATATTTTACTCCCAGAAGCATCTCATACACACTTAGGTTTCAAGCCACAGACCATCTGCCAGCTATTTCTGCCAGAACAGCTGCCCACCAAAGGAAGATGGACCAAGAGAGCCTCTGCACAGCTCCAGAGTGCATCTCCAGCATCAGAGAGGCAGGCAGCCTTGTCATGGCAGCCCCAGCTGTTGCTGGATGACACAGCCAACTTGGACATGAAACAGGCACGCAGTAAAGCAGCATGAAAAAGGATATGGAGGTGTCCACACGGTGCACTGCTGTTTCTGTGGACCTCCCACGGTCAAGCTTCAGATCCTATCTTTTTCTAAATCATAGCATGCATGTGCACACGTGCATGCGCACACACACAAACACACACACACACACACACACACAGTCACTGACTCATGAGGTGACCTGACCTGAGAATCATTTAATCCAGTGGTTCTTAAAATGGACTATACCTACTGACCATCTGGGGGGCTTTCAGAAATCACAGACTCCCAGGCCCTAGCCCTGACATACTGAATCAGAATTATCAAGAGGTAAACCTCTTCACTCTCTTAAAAAGAAAGAAACAAAGAAATCTATATTTGACAAGATTTCCAAATCATTTGGGTGTAGCTAATCTCCCACACATCCATGGACTAGCATGTAGGGGCTACTGATCACAGTTCAAGTATCCACCCATCGCTGCCATTTTTACTGAAAAGGACACAATGGCCTTGGGAGAGGAAGCGACTTGCCTTAAGCAAAGCCCTGACAGAAACTGGACTATGAGACTAGAAATAAATGGCTTCACTTCTTATGTTTTACTCCTTCTCACAACGTACTTGCCCTGTTCCTTAGTGATGGCCACAGCTTCCTTCCTATTTTTCTATATTCATAATACAACACATGCACATTTGGCCAGGCAAGCACATTTACTGATAAAAATTATGTAATCTTTCTTCCTTATGGAAGTTCAGGTTCCTTCTATGTTTTTTAAGGGAAGCCCTGAAAGCTTTAGAGATCAGCCTCTGAGAATGTATAAATACTATTGTGTATGTGCATCTGTGTCTGTTTTAGGCAAGACATTTCATAGCTTTCATAGATGCTCATGGCATTTATCTATATCCCTAAAATGGCTAAAACTTCTGGCTCACAATATCCCTAATAAGAGGCTGCTGTTTTGAAGGAGATGGTTTAGAACTTAAAAAAGAATACGAAAATAATTTTACTTGAGAGACACAGCTTAAGTTACTACTTTTTGGCACATCTATCTGTGCCAGGCATAGTGGAAATATTTGATAAAATGTCAGCATAGAAGACATGATCATAAAAGCTAATGCAGCTTGAGAATTTGTTTTTTAATTGGCTTGAAGTTGCATTGTCACCAGTGGGAAGCACAAGTACGGCCAACCCAAAATGCCTCAAGGAAAAGGCAAGAGAAGCCAGAGAAGGCTTAAGACATAGACTTGGAAGGATAATAAAACATTTTATCAGGGCAGGACTTGAGAGGAATATAAAGCAGTAACTTTTAATTAAAGTTATGCTAGTACACTAATTTGGGCAACCAAGATTCATAATTAAAATTTTATGCCAACTCTGCGCATCACCAAACATTTTTAATGGCTCCAGGAAGAACATGATGTGGGTACAGGATACATTGCAGTGAACATCAAGGGAGCTAGTCAAATGCACAAGGTGGAGAGATGGGGGGAGTAGCTAGGAAGCTTTGTTCCACAAACTCTGAGAGCATCCTTCTGAAAAATGGGCAGTCATAGCTACTTGGTCAAAGGAGTGTCCAAATATCTTTCACAGCACAGCAAAGTACCACTTGCTGGTACTTTTCTGCCTTCTCCAATTCAATATGGTTCTTCGAAGGCATGAATCACTTCTTTCATCTTTTTATCCTCAGTGCTTAAGACACTGACTTGTATCCATTATTTAGTTCCTTAACAGTGCTGCAAAATAAACCACCATAAACCCTCAGTGGCAGATAACAATTTATTTAGTTTATAAGTCTTTGAGGTTCTGGTGATTTTAGCTGGATGTGCTCATATTTCTGTGGTTATCTGCAAGTCATCTAGGCAGCTCTGCTAAGCTTGCTGTGTTTGCTCATTTATCTGGGGAATTGCTGGCTCTTGGCTGATCTAGCATGGTCTTAGTTGGGAGGATGGGGCAACTTGGCTCTCCATCATGAATCTCATCCTCCAACAGGTTCCCTTGGGTACAATCTTCTAACGTTTCATTGGCCACAGCAAGTCACGTGGCTACGTTCAGAGTCAAAAGGAGAGAGTGCTACAAATTATGTGGTAATGAGTATGAAAATAGAAGACAGTAAATAATTAGGGCCATTAATGCAGTAAGTCTCTTACATGACTAGACTAGGGTAAAGACTCAAGAAAAGTTTGTTGCAAAAAATGGGTATATTATCCAAGGAAGATATACAAATGGCTCATAGGCATATAAAAAGAATGATTACATCAATAATGATCAGGGTCAAGCAAGTTAAACCTACAGTGAGAGGCCATTTCACTCCCACTAGTATGGTTAAAATTTAAAAAGTCAGATAATTACAAGCGTTGATGAGGATGCAGAAAAACTGGAAGCCTCATAGACTGCTTGGAGAAATATATGTTGGTGCAGCCACTTTGGAAAGCAGTTTGGAAGTTCCTCAAAAAGTTAAACAGAGAGTTACTGTTTGATACAACAATTCTGCTCCTAGGTATATGCCAAAAAGAAATAAAAATATATGTCCACACAAATGTTCATAACATCATTAGTCATAATAGCTAAAGGGAGAAAACAATCTGGATATTCATCATCTGATTAGTAAATAAAATGTAGTAGACCCACATTGAAATATTATTCGGACACAAAAAGGCATGAAGTTCTGGTACATGCTACAACATGAATGAACCCTGAAAACATGATGTTAAATGAAAGAAAACAGACACAAAGGGCTATGTATGCTATGATTCCATTTATATGAAATGTCTAGAATAGGCAATCTGTAGAGCTAGAAAGTTGATTAGTGGTTGTCTATGTCTGGGTGGGTCAGAGGAAAATGGGGGTGACTTCTAATGTATTTCTTAACGGAGCAATAAAAATGTTTGAAAATTGATCGTGGTGGTTGCACAACTCTGTGGATGTACAAAAAAATTATACACTTGAAATGGGTGAATTTTATGGTGTATCAATAAACCTTCTACAAAAAAAGAATCAAACGTTATAACTCCTTTAAAGTTACCCAGTTACCTTGGCTAAGTTAACTATACTTCATAAAATCTATGATGCTGTAGATTAAAAGAGACACCATTATTTAATATCCACCAAGAAAAAAATTACCAAGTAAACTATGACAGATAATCAATTATGAGATGTATCTTAATTTTGAAGATGTTAAAATGTGGAAAAATGCATATTACAACCAATGAATTATGGCATGTGTTGAAGAAATGGCATCTGAAGTTAAATCTATTCAACTGAGTAGATGCTTCTGTCTTCAGATTCCATTTTTAGGCTCAGATATCTTTCCTAGGTTAATGGATTTTGGGGGTGTCCATCTTTGACTCTTAGCCTTCATCAAATTCAGCAGGTGTGCCCAGAAGAAGTGCCTGTCCTCTCTGGTCCAGTTCTACCTCATGCTCTGTCATTCCACTTACAGCTCTATCCTAGGAGTGCCTGGTGTGCCTGAGAATCTTGTGTTTTTGAAGGCATAGATCCCTTAGTGTGAAATGGACCTCCCTTTCCCTCATGGACTGGAGGTCACTTCTGCCTCCCACACCCTTCAAGCATCTTCTCTCTCTCCAATGATGGGATGTGACTGGGATAAACAAGGAGAGTGCTTTGTTGTGGCAAGAGACATCTGGTCCCCAGTGGCAGCTTCCATGGGAAAGAGAGTGTAAAACCACACACATGTTCACTTTTGTTTGGGTGAGGAGTCGTCAGAGCTGTTGACTGATGGATAACAGAATGCATGAAAAGTCCACCCGTCTACCTTGTGGTCATCAGTAAATCTCTAGTCTCCCTTGGGGACTGGGGAGAATTATTTTCTCTCCCTTGCAATTTACAAGTCTCATCTAGGAAAGATAAGACGATGTCTTCATTGTTGGCAGGCTGTCATGCACTTTCTTAACAGCATGAGTGTGCTTTCGAATTTTCAAACCAGAGGAAAAAAAAAACAGGCTCTTCAGTTCTGTCTTCCATATATGTGAACCTTATATGAGCTGCAGAATTGTTCTATGAAGACAGACAATGAAAAGTGTGTGATCAGAAACCTTCCTCAGAAACAAAATCTAGAAAGAGAAGAGTAAGCAGTGTGGTAGATGAGGCATCTACATAACTACAGTTCTCTTTGGCTGGCGTTTTATTCTGGATGATTCCAGGTTTAGAGCAGAACTTCATGAAAATTATAGTGAGGTAAGAGGAAGGCATTCTAGTGCCAGGCAGCCCACATTTCATGATAGGCATCTAACCCAGTGACACCAGGAAGTCTTTGATCACGGTGTATAAGGTGCGTAATTGCCATAGCAGTTCTTGCATTTGACACATGTGAGATTTTCCTTTTGAAGTCTCAATTTCAACCCTAGTGAAGACACTGCTCAGAGAGCAATTATCCATAGACCACAGCTGATGAAGTTTCCTGGGAAGGAGGTGCAGGGTGTGGTCTAGCTGCCTACAGTTGGTTGCTCATGACTCAGAGATGAAAAATAGCATCATTCTTCATCTGGATTCCAAATGGTGGAAAGTGACTGCTTGGCATATCCTGTGAAGGATTCTGAGGCTGCTTTAGAACTTCAGGTGGAAAGCCAACTATTATTGATCATGCCTATCTATGGATTTAGCTAAGGCTTGGGGTAGAGCTGAGTTCTGCCCGTTATACTACGTCTCATTAATTTCCTCTCAGGGAGACAGTATCTTAGCAAGGAATGAATTGGAATCAGGCAAACTTGTTTTCTATCCTGGTTCTATTTTCCATCACATGATAGTAGGACAATTTATTTAATCTCCCTGAACTTCCATTTTCTCATTTGACAAGTGGGAAGAATGACCGCAAGTGATCTCTAACATAGAGCTCACTTTGCCATGTGATGTCCAAAATGGCTTTGTCTATTTAACTCTTGCGATCTTCATAAATGCCTAGCAGAATCAATACCTGGCATCTGTAGAAGAAAGACACTTTTCATGTGGGAAAACTCTTTCCCTTCAGGCTAGTGCCTTCAGACCGAGTCTGATGTACTCTGCAGGCTCTGCTTGGATCGTTGGTGCCTGAAGTCTCAAAAAAAAAAACAAAAAAAAAAAACCCAGAAGCACTCCCTACATCTGGGAATTAATCCTGAGGTGAGAGGGGAGTTGCTGAGTCTGGATTCAGCCTGAGGGGCAGATGGCTAGGGATGTCCCCAGAGTGTCCCCACCTCCAGTTCATGTGCAGATGACACTAGCAGCTGTGATAAGGAAGGGCCTTCCCACCTCCATGCCATGCTCATTAAGCCATGATATCTAACAGCCAAAAGCTCTGCAACCTGTACCTGCTTCCGAGGAGTCAAGCTCTATCTGCTTCCAGGCTCTGCTGAATCTGCTTATATTTAAGTGTCCCATTCCTTTCCCAATAGCAGTAAAACAGCCATCTCATTGACGTTAAGTGCAGAGTAGTAGACAGCAAGACTCCATTTCAAAATCTCAGGACTCTGCCAGCTATGACAAGACACCCTTCTGGCTACAGAATTAACATGCTACTCTTGGTTTAAATGGCGAGTGGGGGCGGGGGATTAGGCTAACACAGGGCAAACCAGTTTTCTCATTATTTTCCCTGATATCACTTGAGACCTCCCAGAAAATGGATAATTTTCAGCTCTCTGATTTGTGGGCAACTAGGATAATCTTGCAGGAAGGCTGTTCAGGAAGATGGGTTTGAGGTTTGTTCCCCGAGAAGCTGATGAGGATGGGGTTTTCTGCCTAGTGATTTCTGTAGCAGAAGTGGCCCTGCCTTCTATCCTCCTGGGATGGGGCCTCCTTTTCCTGAGCCTTCACTGTCCCACAATGGCGGCAGGAACTGGACAGCTCTCCCCGCAGAGTCTCCTGCTCCTGTATTCCTACATTCCAGGCCTCAGCTGGAGACCACACTTTTCCTTCCTGTCTCTTCTCTCCAAATCCTGGTCTCTCAGTCTCTCTCTTAGCCTTACAATCTAATATAGCAACCAAAAAAAAAATTTTTCTGCCTATTTTGAAATCATGGAAAATTGTTGGTTTACTTTTACCTTTTTTGGGTGGTGTGAGGGAACAAGCAAAGAAATATTACCTTTTAGGAAAAGTAGAAATGTGCACAATGCCTACTTTTAAGTTCGAGTTTCAGTCAGTTTAGGAGCATAAGGCTATCCTCTACAACTCAGTGTGCTAATTAAGTGGTGATTGGTATATTAAAGTATAATTTAGTCAGACAATAATTACCAGTGAACTAATTAAATTTACTTTTCAATGTTTTTCACTTTCACTGCAGTGAACCTGTAAGTTACTGAGCTGCAAGGAATCTAGCATCTTTCCTTTTGTCAGAGAATGAAAAGCAGGCAAAGCAATGATAATCAAAGACTTTCTTCCACACTGTATTTTATATGAGCTGTGTAGCAGTTAAGTACATAGGCCCAGGAGCTGAGCTGTTTGGTTCATGGTATGACTTGGATACTCACTGGCTGTGTGATCTTGACCAGGTTACTAAATTTCTCTATTCCCCAGTTTCTTCATATTAGTGCTCATCTCATAGAGTCATTTGAATAAATTAGTCCATTATTATACAATTTTTAGAATGGTGCCTGGTACATATTTAAATTAGTATTATCTATGATGATTTTTTTTTTTTTTTTTTTTTTTGAGACAGAGCCTCACTCCGTCACCAGGCGCCAGGCTGGAGTGCAGTGGCGTGACCTTGGCTCACTGCAACCTCTGCCTCCCAGGTTCAAGCAATTCTCCTGCCTCAGCCTCCCGAGTAGCTGGGACCACAGGCACGCGCCACCATACCCAGCTAATTTTTTTTGTATTTTTAGTGAAGACGGGGTTTCACCATGTTGGCCAGGATGGTCTCGATCTCTTGACCTTGTGATCCGCCTGCCTCAGCCTCCCAAAGTGCTGGGATTACAGGCGTGAGCTACCGTGCCTGGCCTCTATGATGATTTTTAAACAGTCTTTGTGCTTTCTAAATGTATCTCCTCCAATGTCAAGCCTATTAAAAATACAAATTTCTATAAATGAATCTGAAGAAAAAAGAGAACAAGAACTTAAAGTCATTGATAATAATATCTGCCATACAAAATCAGCCAGTCTTTCATAAATTCTGACCCATCACTGTCCACACTTCTGTTTCCAGTGCTTCTCTTTCATCCTCTTCCCGGAAAGCTGCTCGCTTACTGAGCTCAGAGCAAGTTCCCTCCCATCTTGCTCACCTTGCTCTCCTCCCAGCCCTAGACTCTTCTTTTATTTATTGGGTCTTCTCTTTTGAAACTGATCCCTGTATCTCACTCATGGTCAACTTTTGACTTCATATTAGACGTTCTGGTTTCTCCTTATTGAAATAAGCTTTTGTTTCTACTAATACAGACTCTCAGTCTTCACTAAGATTCGACCTTAGTTTCCATTTTCACTCTTGCAGCTTGAATAGAGCACCAAAGAGAACAAGTGAATGTGCTTTTCCAGGAGAAATAAAGTTACACACATTTCACTAAAAATGGGGAAGGGAGCCTGAAGACTTTCTAGCTCATGTCTACTAATTAAATATGTATGTCATGCTATTTATATTTTATTATTTATTAACTTGTCTTTGTTGTATTATCTTAGTGAATGCAAAAATGACCATAAGAGTTTGCACAGGTTTATAGCACTTTCTTTAACCCTCTTTTTGCCTCACTGTCACCTCTGCCTCCCCAGTTCAAGTGATTCTCCTGCCTCAGCCTCCTGAGTAGCTGGGACTACAGGCACATGCCACCACATCCAGTTAATTTTTGTATTTTTAGTAGAGACGGAGTTTCAACATGTTGGCCAGGATGGTCTCGATATCTTGACCTCATGATCCACCCACCTCGGCCTCCCAAACTGCTGGGATTACAGGTATGATAAATGTGACCTATTTTGGGAGGCTTTCTCAGTGTTCCTGCTTTTGCTTCCATAGAGCTCAATTTACACTTTCATTAAATAAACAATTATAATAATCTGTAGACATGTCTATCATAGGCCATCAACTTGTTTGGTGGATTGCATGGGGAAAAACATCTCACTGAACAAGTAAATTAATGGTAAATACAATAAACAAATAAAAATGAGAAAGAAGAATTATATGTTGTTTTTCCTTCTATTTCTAGCACTTGGCACTATGCCTGGTGCAGTAACAGGTGTTCAGGAAATAAATGTCTGTTGAAATGAATGATGCATCTCTTTAAGGATCAAGACCATGCTTCACGTTTTGAATCCCCACAAGAAGCATAATTTAATGTACAAAATAGGCAACGCATAATTTCATGTTGCATACATGAATCTACCTTGAGATTGGATTCCATCAGCACATGGAGTATAATGGACGATAATTATGTATCGTTTTCAAAGCGCTTCCCTTCACTGGGAAAATTGTTGCTGAGCACCTATGAGATAACGGGCATTATGTTATGTGGTGCTGGCTAGTACTTGGTTTAACCAGATAGTAAGAGTCCCCTTGAGAGGGGCTGTGGTTTTGTTGAAGGAAGCTAAGGAGCGGGGGATCATGTAACAGGCTTGAGGGGAGGAAAGTCCCATTTCATTATCCCCATTTTACAGATGAGAAAACCAAGGCAGGTTAAAGTGCCTGTCTAAGGTAATCATTGCAGTGCAAACCTGCACCTTCTGCCTCCAAGTCCTTTTCCTGACTAGTGGCTCTTGGAAAGGAATGTCACATCTGGGACATCTGGGTGTTTCCCTGTAGAAAGCAATGACTGTCTCTAGGATGCACACCATGGTGAACTCTTTTGAAATATGAAATTTGCAGCTGGAGGATAACTTGCAGAGCATTTGCTTCAGCTGCTTTATGTTATAGATAATGAAACTGAGGCCCACAGAGACAAAAAGACTTTCTTTCAGGTCACACAGGTATTTAGTCAGAAGGCCATGCATTCTCAGAGTGAAAAGTCCTCATTCATTTTATTGTTAAGGAAATTTAGAACCAGCGACATGAAATGATTTGTCTAAAATCACACAACTAGGAAATGACAGAGCTCCAACAAGAACTCAGGTCCTCTAGCTCTTGGATCACTTTTCTCACGACTATTTTGTAGAACACTTAAATGTTTATATCTGTTGTCCACCAACAGACATATAAAAATGTTCATACCACCTTTTTTTCATAATGGCCCCAAATAGAAATACCAAAAACATTCCTCAGATGTAGAATGGGTGCATACATTGTGGTTTGGTGACAACATGGAATATTACACAACACTGAAAAAGAATGAACTACTGCTTCAGAAAACAAACATGGGTAAATCTTAACAGATACAATCATGGGCAAAGGAAGTCAGACAAAAAGAGTCAAGACTGCATGATTTCACTTATGTGAAGTTCAAGAACAGGCCAAATAGTGATTGAAGTCTTAATAGTGCCAGTGGCTATGGCTGAAGTGGAACCTTGCAGGGTACTGGGAATGTTCTGTGTCTGGATCTGGTGGAGGTAGCACAGGGGTATCAACATGGATAAAAATTCACCAGGATATCATCTTAGATCTGCGTGCATTTCTAAATGCAAGTTATACCTCAATAGATGCAATGAATGAAAAACAAAGTTACCATCTGTCTCATCCTGTTGTTTTCACGACAGCTCTGAGAGGTAAGACCAGGTTTAAGAATATGAGGCTCCACTGGGTGCAGTGGCTCACACCTGTAATCCCAGCACTTTGAGAGGCTGAGGCAGGTGGATCACAAGATCAAAAGATCGAGACCAACCTGGTCAACATGGTGAAACCCCATCTTTACTAAAAATACAAAAAAATTAGCCAGGCGTGGTGGCACGCACCTACAGTCCCAGCTACTTGGGAGGCTGAGGCAGGAGAATCACTTGAACCTGGGAGGCAAAGGTTGCAGTGAGCCAAGATTGCACCACTGCATTCCACCCTGGTGACAGACAGAGACTCCCTCCCTTACTCCCTTTCTCTCTCTCTCTCCCCCCATATATATATACACAAACGCACACACATATATACGCACGCACATGTATACACACACACATATATACGCACGCACATATATACACACACACATATATATACGTATGTATATACACGTGTATATATACACGTGTGTATATATATATGGCTCAGGAATTTGCTGACCAATCTCAAAGCCCAGGGAACACGCCAGCCCAGCCATAATCTCTGCTTGAAAAAGCTGCTGGTTTTCAGTCAATAGAAGAAAGGTTTTAAGTTTCTTAGAGAGTTTATAAATGTGTTAATTACAGTCATCAAGATTTTGTATTGCAATAAATGTTTATCCAATGGGTTTAGATTAGGCAATTTATGCAACTTGCTTGTTATTTCCTAATTAACTTCTGAAATCCTCTTTCTCTGACTTTTCAACCTATACCAGTGGAGTTTGGATCTAAGGAATTTTATTTTTTCTTTTAACAGTAACTACAGCTCTTTTTTCTTTTTCTTTTTTACTCATCCCAAAGTTCTATAGGCAATTTCAGATTTATATCTGCATCTCTATTTCTTGAACTATTGATTTTGTTTTGTTTTGGGGGAAGACTCTTTATCCATGCAAAAGCTTACTGCTATTACTTACAATAGAAACTAATAGAAAGCAAATAAATGACCAATGATAGGAATGCTTAAATAAACTATAATGCATCTGCTACATGGAATATAATGCAGCCACTAAAATCTAACAATAGCTTGTAAAGTGTTTATAATATGGTAAGTGGAAAAAGCAAGCAAAATTATTCATAAAGCATGCCTTGATTAAGCAAAATTACACATGTATAAAAACAAAATATACTAAATGTCAACAGTGATTACACTTAGGTAGGAGAACTAGGGTATATTGTTCTTTTTCCTACTTTTCTATATTTCCCAAATTTTCTTTAAAGAATATGCACTATATTTATAATTTCAAAAACGACATCTTTGAAGACAAACAAAATTCATTTCCAATATCTTTAAGGCTTCCTTTCTAACTGTATTCTGCTTTTCAAAGCTACTGAGTTTCTCTTATTACTAATAACATTATAGTTTTAAATCAGCAAACTGAAGTTTATTAAGCTCTGACTTGGCATCTAGAACTTCTCATAGCACTATGCAGGCTAAAAAAAATACAATGATGCAAATAAAAGGAACAAAAGCAACAGGGAAAAAATAGAGGCTAATGTAAGAATGAAAACTAGCGCTTTATTTTGACCTATTACTTATCACACCCTTGAAATAAGTTTTCTTATAAACACTCCCTAATGAAGGTAAATATGATCATTCCCATTTGTTTATTCCACAAACATTTCTAAACACCCATTATGTGTCAGGCACTGTGTTCAATGCTGGGTTTACAAAGATAAGTAAGATATTAACCTTATGACTGTATAAATTACACCAAAATTATTACACATAAATTTGTACTTAACAAAAGTATAACCCTTTACCTCAAGGAAGCTTGCCCAATGAACAGATGTGAAAAACAGATTCAGAAATGTTAAATGACTTGTCTAGTGTCCCACAGAAAGACAGTGCTGGACTCGGGATTTAAATGAAGATCTCTTGGGCTTAACATGTTCTTTGTAGCACATCCAGTGGCTTCTCTGCAACATGCTGGTGTTGAAGACCACCATGTGATGCAGATGATGGATGCCACAGGAGTGACAAACTCCTCAGTAGCTGGCAAGGGTTTCCTGAACAATGGAGGACCTCGCTGGGCTTTACTGTGCGTAAGATTTGGATATATGAGCATACTGGGGAAGATATTAACAGCAGCTCGGAAAGGCAGGCAGGTGAGAATGATCCATGATCATGGTGTTGGGGTGTAGCAAGGGAGGGTGTGCTGGGTTGAGGTGGGTGGTGATTTTCCTTCAGGGAATCACAATTGAGTCCAGTGAATTATGTCAAATACAATGCAGAGGCTGCAATAAGGAATGACAAAGAGCCAGCCATGATTCCTCAGATACTCATTAAACATCTATATTTGGTTGGGGGCTAGAAATGAAGTGATGTATAAGCCACCATCCAGCCTCCCTGAGTCTTGGAAGGAAAGTGGGTCCATAATCAGATCATGAGCGTAACATGGGACAGAACGTTGTCATTCAGCTTTCAGCCTCAAATTGTCACCTCTGCAGAAAGGCCCAGTCTGTAGTAGTAATCCAATCCTTTCCCAAAGACCTCAGTCTTAAACCTATACAGAATATTAATCAACATTGGTTATGTTTCTCAGTTTGTCACTTTTAAGCAAAAATTATTGCTTATCTCTTTTCATTAGGATATAAAATCCAAGAGAGCAGGAATCATGCCTGATTTCTAGCTGAATTCTTAGATCCCCAAACAAAGCTGCGATAAGAAAACATTCACTAAATATTTATTGAGTTAATTAAGTGATTTTTTTGGAGCACTAAGAAGGGTTTCTAGCCTGAACAGGAATGGGAGGTGGATGTCAGGGAAGGCTTCCTGCAGGAGATGGCAGTGAGACGAGCCTTAAAGGATGAGCAGGATCTTTAAGGAATCAGGGCAAGAATGAGAGAGCTGAAGAAAGGCAGGAAGGGCATTCCAGGGCACAGGGACAGCAAAGGCAGACAATGGTGGTGAAATTTGGTATGCAGGGGAGCTAGGAAGTGTCAGGCAGGACTTGTCTAAAGAAGAGGCCCAAGAAGAAGCCCCGGAACCTTCCGTTTTATTTGAAGGACAAAAGAGATCTATTAGAGAGTTTGTAGGTGGAGATATAACATGATCAGGTCTGTATTTTAAAAAGTTTGGCAATATGGAAAGACACATTTGGGTGACATAAGATTGGGGGTGAGGATCCCTGTTGAGAAAAAGTGGCCCCTGACCTCCCCAGGAGCTGGGCTGGGACTATCAGCCAGGACTTGATGCTCATTTGAACAACACACACATTTTCTCCAACCACACCAGGCAAGGCCACTGCAATTCCAATCGGTCAAGTCAGAAAACAAGATCACTCTATAATAATTTCTGAACACAGGCGGGGCACAGAGGCTCAGGCCTGTAATCCCAGCACTTTGGGAGGCCAAGGTGGGCAGATCACCTGAGGTCAGGAGTTTGAGACCAGCCTGGCCAACATGGCGAAACCCTGTCTCTACTAAAAATTCAAAAATTAGCTAGGCATGGTGGCAGGTACCTGTAATCCCAAGTACTTGGGAAACTGAGGTGAGAGAATTGCTTGAACCCAGGAAGTGGAGGTTGCAGCGAGCCAAGGTTGCACCACTGCACTCCAGCCTGGATGACAGAGAGAGACTCCATCTCTCAAAAAAAAAAAAAATTCTGAATGAAAACAAAAAGCATGAATGTCGTTCAAACTATAAAAATGACTAAACATTCCTCTTTCTTGGCCAATATGAGTGGCTATTTTTTTTTTCCTAATTACAGTTTTAATCCGCTGCATTCCTCCAGCTGTGTAGATAAGATTTACTAGGATATGCAGTCTTAGAACTAGCCCCACTTCCTGACAGCACAATCCAGAGCAAAGCCCTGCTTCCTTGAACTGTCTTCTAAAGTATCTCAATCTGAATCCGGTAAGTCCCTCCTAGAACCTCTTGCTGATATGCCTCATGGTATCTTACACTATGTATTGTCCCTCATTAGAAACAGCAATACACTCAACTTGTTCAACTGCAGATGTGTTCTCATCTTTGTCTGGAAGGCGACGGCACTGCCAAAAAAGGTTGCTGCAGTCACTAACATGTGAGAACCCACCTGTACCAGCTCATGTGAGCTGACTGCCAAATTTTTAGGAATTTCCCAAGCCGAATATTAAACACACCGCTACTGCAAATTAAGTTATATAAACTTAGAATTAAATACATTTAAAGACATGAAAAACAATGGTAATATATTCTCAAAGCTCATTACTTTCTAATTCTTTTCATACTTTTACTACTATTTTCTCTGGAGTACATTAGCATCGGTTGTATCTTTGTGGTAGAAATAGCATAAAAGGGTGTCCTGCTGTACATCTCTTCGCAATTCTATGTTTAGTGTCGCCATGTTGCTATGAAATTTGTCATAGTGAAAATATCTATACCATTGAAATTGGCAAACACTACAAACCAAGGCTTCTGCTCCGCTTTCTCCAGTTGATTGGTAAACGTTTACTAGCACACCACTGCTTACACTAATGCACAGATGTTGAGGTCTTATACAAGGCATTGAGAGCAAGGCTGGAGACTCATGGATGGAGTTAAGAACTGTTTAGGTGATAATATAATTGATAGAGAAGGAAATTAATTATCTAAACTCTTTTCCTGCCCTCTGGTATAAAAAGTATAAGCGTCAGATTTCCTTTGTCTAAAGAGTTCTGTCTTTGGGCACTAAGATATCCTTCTGTAATGCTGTCCTGAGTCCCATCTGCTCCCAGGCTGATTGCTTGTCTACGGCTTAAGTACAAGAAAAGGCAAGAAATAGCTCAGGGAAGTACCGATGACAGCACTCTTGGAGTACTGATGAGAGCCATCAGGATGAGGGGACCTGCTTAACCATCTCCCAAATAGCTCCCCATTTTTAACTAAGAGAACGGTCACAATAGGAGAGCCTTACTTTTATGTCATGGGCTGTTTAGAAATAAACATGCACAGGTTATTTCTTTACCGTAAAAAGTTCAATCAGCATTAAAATTTCACTTGGACTAAATCAGATAATAGAAAAAACACAGAGTGAATTGCAAAAGCACAGGGTGAGAAACGAGAGTCATAGATAACAGATTAAAAATTATACCACCGGGAGAGGAACAAGAGCACTGTGCTCTGAAGGAAGCAGCTTCCTCTAGTGATGGTATCTGGCACATTAACAGTCCAGGTAATTAATGATTGTAAAACACTTCAAAAGCATAAAGCACTGCATCAATGCTGAGACATAATTGTGCCATTATATCAGAACATGGAGCTTCATTACTGCACACCTACAGTGCAGGTTTTTAAATTGCTGCAGTTTTGGCATAAATCTACTGGCTTCCATCAGGCACTGGCCTGCCCCATTCACCCAGACAGCTGTCAGGAGCCATGCCTGCGCTTACATGTGAAATAAGAGGTGGTCACCACATCCCCCTTCTCCTCCATGGAGCCCTTTCAGATGATCAGTCCCTGTTTAGAACTCCAGTAAGTCCCACTCTTGGGTGAACCTAAGGTCAATGTTATGTTTCACCAGAAGGTCTAGGATCATTCCATCTGCTTCTCTTGCCCACTGTGAAGGGACCTGCCCATCAGCGAGAGTTGCAGCTTTAGTAGGTTCTCCATAAAGCTGTGTGCAATTGCACAATGAGAGTGAAAGCTTTCCCCTCTGAATGGCTCCACTCCCACACTGTAGTCCTGATGTTCCATAGAATATACCAAGTTTTCCAACCGCTTTTGGGAAGCAGGTATTATATAAAATTTCTACTTTATAGATAGGGGATGAAAGGCTCAAAAGGTCAAGTCACAAATGCAGAGGGCTCAAGCTTAGTTCTGACCCTAAATCTAGCACCCTTTTCTCAGTGCTTCCAAGCTCTCAGGTGGCTTATGCCACCGTTTGATTTTCTACTGCCTTGCTTCCTGCTGCAGTCAAAATCATCACGCCAATGACAGAAGCCACTGACATTGCAGAGAGTGCTTTTCCAGCGCTCAGAGTGCTTTGGTATTTGTCATTTTAATCAATCTGGTCTGTGACTTCATTTCTAGCTGCATGACCTTGAGCAAGACCTTAACCTCTTGGGGCCTCAGTTACTTCAATTATCACATTCATTAGCTCAACATTGAAGAAGGCAGGCAAAATTTTATTAGTAGTAAATTATTAATAAATATGCATTAATAATGAACTCTTAAACTTTTATAACTCTTCAGAGTTTACAAAGCACTTTCTCAAGTGTCTTCTCATCTCTTTGCCCAACAGCTCTGGAAGGTTGGTAAGGCAGATGTTACTACTCCAGTGTGATTGTGAAGACGCTGGAGCCTACAGAGACTCCAGAGGCATTTTATATAAAATGTGTTTTTGGAAAATATTAGTCCCTGAAGATACTCTATAAAGAAATGGATGAGTGGGAAATGCTGCACACTATGTCCCCGACTTACAAAAAAGGGCCAGGTAAATTAAAGGCTCTCATAAGACCTGCAGTAAGGAAGCCTGCTTAACTTTGTTTAAATATGTTTGCTAAAACACATAACCATGAAAGAGAAACTGCTTTCTCTGAACACCTATTAATATTTTGTAAAAGTAGGTTTTTTGGTGTTCCTGTTCTGTGGAATTGTTAGTATAATCAAGACGAAGAAATTTAATCAACGTCATGTGGCTGGCAGAAGCAGTTCTTCTATTTCTGAGTCAATATGCAATTGACTTGCAGTAATAGCAGAAACACCTTGCAGCTCTCTGTCCAGGACAAATTTAACAACTTTTTGTTCAGTTTCCTAGCTGTTTTGGCTCAATGGAGCTGGGCAACCAATCCAACCCCCAACAAACTCCACTTGTTGCCAGTTAAATCCTAAGTTACCTGTACTGAGCAAATTTCACATCACTGTGTAGCTGGTGCAGATTCTCCCTTGTCTCTCTTCAACATCCAGCCAAAGGTACAGGGGTGGGAGTTCAGGGAAGGATGTGATAAAACTTCTAGGGTCTTGGTGGCTTTTCTTTCTGGGTTGTGTTGAACATTCTAGAGACAGTACTAAATACCAACAGCTAGCTAAAGAGACTGAAACAGCAGTTCTCAGCTAGAAGCAGCTCCATCCCTGCCTCCTGCCTGGGGACATTTGAAAGGATCTGGGGACATTTTTGGCTGTCACCCCAGGTGAGTGGTACTGGCATCTAGTGAGCAGAGGCCAGAGATGATGCTGAATACCCCATGATATGAAGGATAACTTTCCACAACAAAGAATCATCCTGCACCAATATCAAAAGTGCTGATGTGGAAGGACCTTGGACCAAAGGAAGTGAGATGCTCTGGGTTGCATGTCCAATTATTGAGGCAGCTTGTATTTGTGGAGACACCACTGATTGGTTGCCTGAAAGTCAGTGTCCTGCTTGCACCTGTGTGAGAAAGAGTTCTGGTGTTCACTGCCATGTAGTTCTCCTCTCCTTACTGGTACAGAGAAGATTCTTACAGTGAGCTCCTCCCTGCTTCTTACCATGGATTGGTAGAGTCCTGGGACTTAGTGCCTGGCAGTGAGCTGCAGGTGAAATGATGAGGTCCCTAAGCCATTGTCCATGAGACCTTCCATTCATGTTCCTTTTTACCATCTGCCAGCGGCAGAAAATCCAAGGGAGAATTCTGAAATCTGACTGAGATAATGAATCAGGAATTCTTAAACTTAGGTCCCTAAATCCTTAAGAGATCTGTGGATGCTGGAATTTGAGAGGGGGAAAAATGACCTCTTTAAAAATTTATTTAAGTTTTGCAGGTACACAGTGGGTATATATATTTATGGGGTACATGAGATGTTTTGATACAGGCATGCAATGTGAAATAAACTCATCATGAGAATGGTGTATCTGTCTCCTCCAACATTTAACCTTGGGGTTACAAACAACTCAACTACAATCTTTTAGTTATTTTAAAGTATACAATTAAATTGTTATCGACTAAAGTTACTCTGTTGTGCTATCAAATAGTAGGTCTTGTTCATTCTTTCTGTTGTTTTTTTTTTTTTTTGTACCCATTAACCATCTCCACCTCCCTCCGCCAGCCCCCTGCTACCCTTCCCAGCTTCTGGTAATCATCCTTTTACTCTCTACATCTATGAGTTTGTTTTGATTTTTAGATCTCACAAGTGAGAACGTGCAATGCTTGTCTGTGCCTAGCTTATTTCACCTCACATAATGATCTTCCATTCCATCCATGTTGTTGCAACTGACAGGATCACATTCTTTTTCATGGCTGAATAGTACTCCACTATGTATGTGTACCACATTTTCTTTATCCAGTCATCTGTTGATGGACACTTAGGTTGCTTCCAAATCTTAGCTATCGTGAACAGTGCTGCAATAAATATGGGAGTCCAGATATCTCTTCAATATACCGACGTCCTTTCTTCCAGGTATATACCTAGCAGTGGGATTGCTGGATCATATGGTTGCTCTGTTTTTAGTTTTTGAGGAACCTCCAAACTGCTTTCCATGAAAAATGGCCTCTTTTTGAAAACTAACCTCTAATTGAAAGCATTTTTTTTCATTATGAATGTAATCACCAACTACTGTAGTGTTATTGGTATCCATGACTTATTTTCTAATAGAAATCAGAGATATTTTCATACAACTTATTACATCAACTATATCAAAATATTATTTTTACTTATCACTACTTTATAGAGTTATTGGAGCAGCTACAAGATCCTGTTTTATAATGGATCAATACAGAAGCACACATATTACCATATTACAAATTTGTCCTATATTTTATTCATTTACAAACATTATTCAGAGAAGCATCCACAGCCACATCAGCCTGTCAAAGGGGATCATGGCACAAAAATATTGAGCTGCTGTTGTTGGTGGAAGGACCTTGGTCCCTGAATGACTGCATGGAGCAGAATCCTCCCTTCCACCAAAGTGCTGTCATCCCACATTGGACTATAGGGTAAGCAAGGAATAAGCCTTCCTTGTGTTGATCTGCTGAGATATTGGAGATGTTTGTTAAAGCCATTGGCCCATCCTGACCTGCACTAATTAACCTTGCCAAACCCTTTCATTGTTCTGAGCCTGGGCTTACACACTTGCTCTTAGGAAGAATCGTATCCACTCACAGGATGGCTGGGAGGAGTAAATGGGAGAACCAGAGTGGAAATACACAACAGATGAAGAGTTTTTCACCAAGTGGGGCTGCTTTTTCCTAAGCCAGAGGTCAACAAACTACAATACACATGTTTTTGTAAAGTTTCAGTGGAATTCAGCCACACTCATTGGTATACATATTGTCTGTGCCTGCTTTCATAGCAGAGTTGAGCAATTGAGACAGCTATGTATGATCTGCAAGTCTAAAATATTTGTCTGTCTCTTTAAGAGAAAGTGTGCCAACCTCTGCCCTAGGCCTTACTTTTCTCTAGTAGGTGGTGGTGGGGAGGGATGGACTGCAGGCTCTTTATGCAGATAAAGAGCCTGGAGGATTCTACCCTCCTCAGGCTCAATGGGAAGCCTGGAGCTGGCTGGACACAGAAGAACACAAAGCATGCCTGCCACCTATGGACCCTGTGCCAACTGAATTTAAAGCCAGAACCTGTAGTCCCCTTTGTCACTTGCTGGAACTAGTTAACTGTATTGATGTACATGGTTTGTTTCCTTTGATGAGGTAGACATCCTCAGATCTGGAAGACATGCATGGGGCAGAAGACCAAAGCTGGTTTGTCCCATATTTTTCCAGTGGTACATCCCTTAGTACCGGTATGCAGCAGTGCAGAAGATATGCTCACACCCAGTCTACATATGAGGGAACTGAGTCACAGAGAGGTTAAGGGAATATGGGAAGGAACCTACCATATAAAGACAAGTGTAGTCAAAGAATTTGCCCACTGTGGTGTAATTAGTAAGTGGCAGAGCTGGGATTTTAACCTAGCTTGATTCCATGCCTAGCAGTCTACCCAGCCCAACATCACTTTCTCCATCATTTTTACTGCTGTTAGTATCATTATCTGACAGTCCTTGTGCAGTGTATGTGTTTGCCAAATATAACTGTGACAAGGCTGCTGCCAGAATGGTCTTTCAAGTGATACAAGTCAACTCTTGTTTGTCTCTGCTGTTGAATTGCTGTTTGATCCTAAAGTAAGTCACTTAACCTCTCTGAGCCTCACTTCATTCAACTGTCAGAACAGAATTGTAATTCTTATCCTACCTCACTTAGTAATTCCAAACTCATTTAAATAAGAAAGGAAATAAGTTAGCTGGGTAAATCTTTCTAAGTCTCTGCACTAAAAATATTTTTCTTTCTTTGAAATACTCACAAAACTGACAACTGCCAAAATTAACATCTGACTCTTTTAAGTATATCTTATTTGCTTCTATCACCACAGCACATCGTAGAATGATGTAATGCCAGCACTGGAAGGGCACTTAGGTCATCTTTCTAAACAAATCCTCCTTTTAGCTGTTGAAGAAACAGGCATCTAGGGAGGCAGAAGGATTTGCTTTGTGTCACCTAGGAATTATGAACTGAGACTAGAACTCTGGTCCTTGGTTCCCAGGGACCTGTGTTCTCCACACTACCTTACTGACTCCTGAAGGAGGGATCGCTTTTGTGATGATGGTTATCTGAGTGCAGAAGTCGCAACTAATGTGTCTCTTTTCTTTCAGGGTAGGTGTGCAACGTTAAATCCACCAGCTTTGGCTTCAGAAAGACCTGAGTTTCATTGATGCCTCTGCCACTGACAAGCCATGGGATCTTGGGCTCTTTTATTTCCCTCCTGCAGATTCTTAGCTTCCCCATGTGTAAAACAAGAATAATAGCCCTTACCTCACAGGGTGTCGAGAGGTTAAATATGATGTGGATAAAGCATGTAATAAAGTCGCTGGTATGCAGTAAGGCTCTATCGGTGCAGCTGTTATCATAGTTACTGTTTTAGCTGCCCAACATAAGGATCCCACACCAAAGCCTCCTTTGTACAATTTTCTCATGAGGCAGGAAAGAGGCTATGATGTATCATCCCGAGGTCCATAAACAGGATGCTAAAAAAACAAGTCATAAGCAACCATGGCTATCTGCCCAGTTTTATAATTGAGAAAAACGCCATCTTAGAAAATCACTGCTAGTTTAGGTGTCTTGCTTGGAATCACTAAATATGAGTTTAAATCTGTATTTATTTTGTGTTCTTATGTCAGCAAGTGTGAGTATGAGGAAACCACCCATAAACACTTTAAACTTCCTGAGTTAGAGCTCCTGTGGATGCTTTCTTTCTGGTCAAGAGTTGGTATCGGCCACTTGATTCAGTTGCCTCCTTCCTGGCCACAGAGCTGATCCTCAGCACTTGGTGGCTCCGGAGATCCATGCCACCGCAAACCCTTACTAACTATGAGATGTCTCGAAGCATTAAGCTTTGAGGAAGTTGATGCCCAGGAAACAGGTCCCTTCGCCACTGACAGAGGTCACAGGCTCGCCGGCTTACACACAACCAAGCTCTCAGCGGAGCACTGCGGGGATGGGAGCTGTTTGGGGCTAATTAGCCTCATTAAGAAACTGCTATGAGCTAATGGAATTGAAATGTAGTCACCTTCTGAAGTCACTTAGCAGATTTGCAGCCTAAAAATAAAGTAACTTCCCAGCAGTTTCCCAAGGTCCCAAAGCCTGTGCTCATATTTCTTCTAAGAGAAAGTGGTGCAGATGGGGTTCTCTTCCCAGCTGGGCCAGAGCCTGGAATGTGGAGGGGCTTCTGGTACAGTGAATAACTCTCCCCTCTCTTCCTGTTGCCTCTAGACTCAGTCTCCAGAGCCCTACTCAAATCCTGCTCCCTACTGGAAAATGCATGCATGCTCTCCATCTGTCTTTCTCTCTCTCTGTTTCTTGGTCACTGTCTGCATGTTCCTCTTTGTTTATCCCCCTCTCTGTCTCTGTCTGTCCTTGTTTGAGGATTTACTCCGTGCTGAGTTCCCACATACATTTTCTCAATCATTATAAGAAACTGATGTGGTTGTTACTGCCATTGTTCCTGTTATGTAGATAAGGCACAGAGAGGTTAAAAGATTTTTCCCAAGTTCCACAGCTTGCAAGTTGCCAGAATTTGAACCCAAGAAGTTTCACTCCAGAACATGAACCTGAGACCTCCCCAGGTAATACCACCTTCAACTGTGAGTTCTTAGGATGTTCTGTTTGCACCTACACAATTTCCCACTCCAATGTGTTCTTACCTTTTGCATGTACAGTGAACCTCGCCAGCTGGCACACAGTGGGTATTCAGCCAATGTTTGTTAGAGGACTCATGGGGTATAATCTTTTGAAGGCAATGATCTTGTTTTATAAATCTGGGGACTCCCCTGCCCCTACTCTGATTTTCTTGTGCCAAGTTGAGCTCATAGTTTGAATCTGTTATGCTTTTTCTAAATAGCAGGTCGTCTTTTTTTTTGAAAAAGTTCTTTCTCATGTCTAGATGAAATCTCTGACACACAAACTCATTTCCGATAGCCTGAATCACATTCCAAAATTTCCACCTATACCTGAAGACTACTTAATGCCAAGCTACTTTAATAGAGCAGAAAAACACGGAGCTTGGAGTCAGAAGACCTAGGTTTGACACCCCATTCTGTTATCTATTGGCTGTGACCTTTGGCAATTGGCTCAAGATTCTCGAGCTTCAATTTTGTCATTTGTAAAATGGGAATACTAGCATCTACTCATTTAGACCACTTCACAGAGTCACTGTGAGGGTTAAGTTAGATAATACATTGCATCTAACTTGTACATCAGTTATTATTCTTACCGACCACGAACGATGCAGAAGTGTTTCTCTTGGTAGAATAACTGAAGAGTGATTTATTTTGGATAGTAAATCCAGTAGAAAGTTTGAGGATGGTTACCCCAGGTGAAATTCCTTAGTCAAAGGACTGTAGCTGATTAATTTCTTCTAAGATCCATCCATTCATCCATCCATCCATCCTGCCTGTCTCCCTCCCTCCCTCCCTCCCAATATTTATTGTGCACAGAATGCCTGTCAGGTACTAGATGCTAAGTGATAGATACTCAGGTGCTAGATGCTAGGTAGATGAAACCAAATGAAAAAGCTCCTTCCCCTCATGGGAGTCCACAGTTAAAAAGGGAATAGAGACAGGTGAATCCCTAATCACCTTGAAGTAGGTCAAGTGCCATGGACAAGTGGAAAGAAGGAAAGTCATTGTTGAACCAACATCCTTGGAATAATCATTGACTCAACAGTTTCTCTTATATCTTGCAGTCCATCTATCTGCAAATCATGCCGGCTTCACTCCAAATACAACGTGAATCTGATCATTGCCTTTCCCCGCAGTGGCTCCCTTGGTCCAAATGACCATCTCTCCCAATAACTAATATGAACAGCCTCCGAATTGGTTTTCCTGCTTTTACCTTCACTCCTATCCCATCTAGTCTACATCCAGTGGTCAGGAAGAACTTGTAAAAACCTAAGTCAGACCATGTCACTCCTCTGCTCAGAGCCCCTAAGTGGCTTCTCATTTCACTCCATGTAAAATCTGAAGTCCTCACAAGGTTCTGGATAATCTGATCCTGGATACTCTCTGCTCTCACCTGTGGTCACCCCTTTCCAGCTCAGGCCACATACATCAGCCTCCTTGCTTGGCCCTGATGACTTCCAGCACATGCTCACCTGAGAGTTTTTACAGACTTTGACACCAATCCTGGCCTAGACTGTCCTTTCTTCAGATATACACGTAGATCATCCCTCACTTTCTTTAGGCCTCTGCTCATATCTCATACTAAAAACTCCATCCTTGGCCAGATGTAGTGGCTCACACCTATAATCCCAGCACTTTCGTAGGCTGAGGCAGGCGGATCACCTGAGGTCACCACGACAGGCCTGGCCAACATGGCAAAACCTGTCTCTACTAAGAATACAAAAATTAGCTGGGCATGATGGTGTGTGCCTGTAATCCCAGCTACTCAGGAGGCTGAGACATGAGAATAGCTTTAACGGAGAGGCAGAGGTAGCAGTGAGCTGGGATCTGCCACTGCACTCCAGCCTGGGCAACAGAGCAAGACTCCGTCTCAAAAACAAAAAACAAAAAACCATCCTTGATCACACTCACTCATTATTACTACCCACATTCTCTTATTATTACTACTCTTCTGCTTAATTTTTCTTCAAAGGACTTAATACCACTGGACATACACAAATTGTTGAGCTGTTTACGGTCCTTCACTCCATTAGAATGAAAGCTGGTTTGGTTCGTTGATGTATTTCTAGTAACTGTAACAGTATCTGGCACATAGTAGGTACTCAATACATATAAGCAGAAAGAATGCATAGGGTGGTGCACTAGAGACACAAAAAAGGGGGCATCTAACTGCACTTGGTCATGAGTCTTTCTTAGAGACCTGCTCTAAGATTTGAAGAATTGAAAGGTGTTAGGCAGGCAGAGAAGGAGGGAAGAAGGTATTTGATGGGGGGGTCTGAATATCATGTGAAAAGACTCAAAGGAAGGAAAGACCATGATTAATTTGTGAAATTTTTGGTGCTTCTAGATGGAATGACAGCCAGAATCCTTCTACAATGGCCTAAGTAGGAGGCATAACCATACTCAAGTGCCCCCCTTCACCCACTTTTGCTGCTTAATAATCCACTAGAGGTTTTATCAATGGAGAGATTTTAAACATTTCCCCATGCCTGCCTTTTCTAACCTGGGCAGCACTTTATTTTACTTTTGTTTTCCTTTTTGTGTTTTCCTTGATTTTTAACAGACACAGAAAGTCCAGATGAAGAAGAGGTATTTTTCCTTTCTTTACAAGTTGCTGTGCTGGAATCCAACAGCCATGAGTTAGTGAAACACCCAGCCAGTCACATCAGAACCTCAGCAAAGGACCACATAGGCTGGGCCCAGACAGATCAGCCGACCCCCAGGAAGCTGCAATGGGTATATGTGCTCAGGTAGCTGCAGTTCAGAGTATGGAGCAGCCCCTCTGGTTCCATCCAAGGGCAACAACTTGGGTGACGTTCTCTACCCGTGGTTGGATGCTGCTCTGGGTAGGAATCATGTTCACTTTGGATGCTAATTGTCAAGGGGCTGCTTTCCAGTTCTGTCCATCATTTTTACTCTTTTCTGCATATCTGGGTTCTCCTCTGCTCTCGTTGTATGGAACAGGATGAAGCCCAAGTGTGCTCATTATGGAGGGAGAACAAGGTGGAACTTTTCTGATCATTCCATTTTCCAGGTCTCAGGGCCAGAGATCTTCATGCTCCCAGAGCTGAACCAGGGGATGAGGACCACTCTCAAGACTTGACCACTGTGTCTGTGCACTTAGTGGTAGAATCGTTAGAATTGCCCAGAGTTCTGAAGTTTCAGCTTCATAGATGACAGCATAGCCATGTCCATGGGTCCCAACCTGTCATTCCAAACTTATCTTTTTCTAGCTAGAGCCACATAAATAATCATTTATTAAGTCATTAGGCTCTGCTAGGCATTGTGACACACGTTAGACATAATTGCCTCATTTATTCCTCTTTATAACCTTTCTCTAAGCTCATCCTTCTTTCTTACCCCTCTCTGCTGCCATCACTCTGTCACTCCACCCTGGTTTGCTTTTCTTCTAAGCATTTACCATAATTAGGCTACATGGTATTTCATATTATTTTTACTGATCATTGCTCTCTCAAACTAAAATGAAAACATCATAAGAGTAGAGATGTTTTGTTTTGTTAACTTATATTCCGTATGCCTCAAGAACATAATAGGTGCTCAATAAATATTTGTTGGTAGATGAATGAACATATGAATTAGGTTTTATGACTCTTTTACTGAGAAATAAACCAAACGTTTAAAAAGGAGATAAATTATCCATGGTAACATATTCAGGATGTGGCTGGGAACAGATCTGAGCCAGGATTTAGGCTTGTGCTGGATGAGTTCAAAGATATCTCATTTAATACATCCCTTCAGGTAGTCTACACTCAAGCAGGGGCAGGTATTGGCTGGTGCAGGGAAGAGAGGCACTCATCTCCAGGCACAATTTAAGAAGGCACCAACATTCAATGATCAAAATAAATAACGCTGTAACATACTTTAAAAATTCAGAAATTTTAATGCCAAAAACCCTAGGATGAACACAACTTTAAAATTTTAAATCCAGGCAAGATCAATCTTACTGAATTTTTCCTTTTGTCTCAGACTTCAATATGGCTCAGACCAGCACTGATCCCATCCTTATTTAAAATGGTAACATCATGACCCCTACCCTGCGCTCTTGTCATAGTTATGTGTTGGATCTTTTATTCTTTGGACATTTCTTCCCTCCAGGCCTTTGCGATATCGGCTCCTAGACTTTGGGATATCGGCCTCTTGAAATATGTGCACTTTTGTGTGTTTTATCTATATTCTTAAACCACAGTGAGCTGATCATGTGCCACTGTGTGACGTCTGTCCCTTACAGCCGCTTCACCAATTCTGACTTCCTCACTTTACGAACCAATGACCATTTGCAGGTGTGGCCTCGGCAGCGGCGCTGGCTAGCCACAGGTTCACTTTGTCAGTACCACTGTCTATAATGCCCGCTGTTCAACTTGCGGATCATTTTGTTGCATTTCCTTTATTATTTTGTGATCACGGGTGGAAAACAGAAAAATGAAAGAGCTGAATCTAGCAAGAGGAAGCATAAGTCTGCTAATCTAATCTAATAGGAACAAAAATGGAAATCATTAGGCATGTCAAAAGCAATGCTTTCTCAGCTCAATCAGAGGCCTGCTGCATTTGCCTGTTGACTGTGTGTCCACATGTGTAAGAACAGAACAGGATTAAAGAATGCATACAACTGCCGAAGATATGTTATCAAAGACTGTGTCAAAAGCTGAAATTTCATCAGGCTTTGATGCTTTCTCCCTCCTTTTTAAAGCTCTTCTGGGACCATCTTTGTAATATTATTATAATTATTAATGTAGAATATACTCTGTACCTGACCCTCATCTCAGCAATGCACATGAATTAACTTACATAATCCTCATAAGAACCCTATGGGGTAAGTGTGAATCTTACCTGTTTTATCTGTGCTACCTATTATAGATGAAAAAGCAGGCACAGAGAGGTTAATCAACGTGCACCAGGTCACACAGCCAGTGAGCATCAGAGCATGGACTTAACCCAGTTAGTCTGACTTCAGAATTCCATCTTTTAAACCAGGACACCAAACCTCTTATGCAACATGTACATCAATGGACTTCACGTATTTCACTTTCGCACACGTTCATTTTTGTTTTCAATTGCATACTCATTACATACAGGCATAGTATCTTGCCTATGCTCCTCTCCCATTTTTGCTCATCTTAACCCTTGCCTTTTCTAAGGCTCAGATTAAAGCTACCTCTTCCACGATAAAGGAAATGCAACAAAACGATTCAAACATTGCACAGCAGGCAGTATACACAGTGGCTCTGACAGACTGAACCAGTTGCCTTCCCTGATACTCCAAGATAGGACTTCTCTGTCATTCCTAGAATGACACAGCACCTATTTCTTAACGTACTTTATTGATCTTTCACTCTACACACTTATAATCTCTCTTAATCCATTGTGTGGATTTCATCTTTGCTTTGTGCAAAATGGCATGGTAATAAGTTCTTGCTGAAGTGGGTATGGAGAAATGACGTCCGCCCAGGAGGAATGGCCTCTCAGCTCCTGGGAGGCCTGAGGTGTCTGTGGATTTTCCATGGTCTCTTTACACTGTGGATGGAAAGTATAAAGTGCTATACACATGTGGAAGAACTGAAGTGTACTATCTACTGGAAAGTGAAGCAGCAAGTGGCTAATGACAACATCCTTTCATGCAGATGACCCTTCTGGGACACCGTCAGCAAAGTACATCACTGATGGGGTGGAAATTGCATCAGGTTGGTTTCAGGAAATTCTGCCTTCAGGTTCCAACGTGACCTTTCCAGCTCCGACGTGAGAAAGGCAGCTTCTTCATGTGTAAAATATGGGTAATTACTCCTGCGCTGTGTGCCTCACGGGCTGCTGTGACAGCAAATGAAAGATGATATGAAAGGTCTTCTTCCTAAGCTATGAAACAATGAGGCAGTTGGAAGGTGATCAGATTTTCCCTGGGTGGATTTAATCAAGCTTAGTCCATTTTCCATGCGTCCTTCAGAGCCCTGCTTGTGTGGATATTCAGAGTTACCCATAGCTCCTACCTCCTCTCCTTCCCACCCATCTCTGCTCTGGGAGGTTGGCCGTTAGGGTCAGCAGTGGCTCCCTTACTCTCTGGCTTCTGGTTGAGTTTAGCCAATGGGGGTCCCTGGCAGGAGACTGGAATGAGGAAGGAACAAGAAGCCAGGGTATTTATTCTATTGTTCTCTCCCTACTCAGGGTCTCATTGGTCTGGTTATGTCACTCACCTGAGGTCACTGCTGCCTTCAAGGCAGCCCTCTCTACCTGGCTTTCTCATTCATGTATCCCTTCAAGCCTAAAGGCAGTGACAGCCAGTGCTGGGCACTGCATATCCCTGTGGTTTCTCTACGCCCTCCACACAGCTTTGCAAGCAGTCTCTCTACCAAACTCTCCTCAAGTTCTCCAACAAGTGCTATCGTTTCCTACTGGGACCCTCATGATTCATCTGCTCGAGGTTTTACTTTCTTTATGAGGCCTTCCTAGCAAACCCCAACCCAGCAGACAGCGACTCCACGTGGCACTGAACTCAAAGCTCTCACTGTTTCTTTATCAGTTTTGCCAAAGTGAATACCGTGGAACATTCAATCTAACGGATATTAGTGACATAAAAAATTATTTTCTGGGAGAGAGATCCAAGATGGCCGATTAACAACAGCTCAGGATTGTAGCTTCCAGTGAAAGCGCAGAGAGCGAGTGGACGCTGCAATTTCAGATGAATTTTTGTTGCCCACAGACTAGGAGATTCCCGGCGGAGGAGCCACACGGGTCGCCGGCGCGGCTATTTTGCCGGCGCCCCAGCACGGCGCTTCTCGGCGCGGAGTATACGGGACGACTCCGGCTCGGCTGGTCCCGTCCCCACAAGGAGAACAGCAATTGGAAGCGCTGAGTACTGAGAGTTTCACAGTAAGCACAGCTGAACCGGGAAGGTCCAGCTGTGCGGGGAAGGGGCATCCGCCAAAGGAAAACTAAGAAACAGAAAAAACTTCATCACCGGGCGGAGAGATCCAAAATGGCTGATTAACAACAAACCAGGATCGTAGCTCCCAGTGAAAGCACAGAGAGCGAGTGGGCGCCGCAATTTCAGACGAATTTCTGTGGCCCACAGACTGGGAGATTCCCGGCGGAGGAGCCACACGTGTCGCCAGCGCGGCTCTTTTGGCCGGCACAGCTGTTTTGCCGGCGCCCCGGCGCGGCGCAGCGCTTCTCAGTGCAGAGTATACGCGACTGGGCGCCCT
>CAUYLG010012553.1:0-220366 GCA_963573385.1 Cacajao melanocephalus | reverse complement strand
GCTTCAGGGGAAGAGCAAGATGCAGGGTAATGGAGAGGGATGGCAGGAGCTGGGAGGTGAGCTCGCCCTGGGACAGCCGAGCAGACAGTGAGAGGGAGGAGGCCTGGAGCAGGGGAAGACACAGGCCTGGCTTCCCCCGCCAGCCTTTGGTGGCAGAGATGCAGCCCCTTGTGTTAGTAAGGAAGGCTCTAGGCTGTGGCCAGGAGAGGCAGTCTCTTCTTCCAGGGTGCACTGTCTAAGGGGGAATATAGTCTCTGCCCTGGAGGAGCCCCAGCTGATGGGGGAGCCCCTGTCCTAAGAAAGCTCTCAATCTGATGGGGGAGACACCATCCCTGCCCTCAGGAGGCTCCCAGACTAATGGGGGAATATTGGCTCTGCCCTCAGGAGCCTGGTCTAAGGAGGGTGGCTCAGCCCCACTCCTGAGGGGAGGCATTCCGTGGCCCCAGTCTGGACAGGGTCCAGTCACGCTTGACAGTGGGCTTGTTTCTAGCAGGACCCTTTGGGATGTGTCTGAGCCTGGAGGCAAGTGGCATGGGGGATGGTGAGGCTGGGGTGGGGGCAGGCAGGCTCCACTCTCTGCCCGCTTCATACCTCTCTCCTTCCATGTGCACAGATGAGCCCACCAGCCCCAGCATTGACCTCCAGGCCAAGCACGTCCCTGCCTCTGCGGTGGTTTCCAGCGCCATGAACTCGGCCCCCGTCCTGGGCACCAGCCCATCCTCCCCGACCTTCACCTTCACCCTGGGACGCCATTACTCACAGGACTGCAGTGAGCGCTCCCCACGCCCCAGCCCCACCCTCTCCCCTGCTGCCCCGTCCCAGGGGTCTCTGTTGGGCTTGCTGCCTGATGTCTGGCCTCTTCCTCTGGTTTCTGCTCCTCCTGGGGCCCCTTGGGAAAGTCACCTCCTGCCCCTGCCCAGAAAGGAGGGCTCTGGGAAGCCCCTGACCTGCTGCCCTGCTGACCCTGAGGCCCGATGTGGGCGGCTTTGCAGGCAGCATCAAGGCCGGCCGCCGCTCCTCCTACCTGCTGGCCATCACCACGGAGCGCTCCAAGTCCTGCGATGATGGGCTCAACACCTTTCGGGACGAGGGTCGGGTTCTGCGGTGAGGCCCTGTCTGGACATGGGGTGGGGTGGGGTGGCCACAGGCACGCTGGCCGGCTGCGCTGGGGCAGGGCTTTCGGCCCTGGGGTCCTCTGCACGGGACAGTGTGCCGCCGCCCCTGCTGGGAGGCCTGTGGGCCTTCTGGTTTGGTGGGTGAGAAGATAGTGAGGTCCCAGTTGTGCTGCCCACATCCCTCACCCTCGGCCCTCGCTTTCCAGGCGCCTGCCAAACCGTGTCCCCAGCCTGCGGATGCTCCGGAGCTTCTTCACCGATGGGGTGAGCGGCAAGTGTGTGTGTATGTGCGTGCTCACGTGGGAGCGAGGGTGCGGGAGCAGGAGGGAGGGTGCTGGGAGCGAGGGTGTTGGGGAGGTGGACAGGGTGAGCGGCAATTGTGAGTGGGCGTGCGGGAGAGAGGGTGTCAGGAGAGAGGGTGTCATCAGGAGAGAGGGTGTTGGGGAGATGGGCCATAGCCTTGGTGTGGGGGTTCCTGCTCCAACTCCTGCCTTTCCCCTCCTCTCTGCACCCCTCACCCTCTTGTCCACCACAGGACCCACCCTCCTGTGTGGATCCCGGCATCCTTGCATGACACCTCGCGGCCCTACCCAGGGCCTTTGGGCTTAGCATCCTCCCACCTGGACTGGCTCTTTCCAGGCCCACCCCCCATGGCCACATGACTCACTTCACTTTCTTCACGGCTTTTTAGGTCTTCCCTGAAATTGCAGCCTCCGCTTCTGACATTTCACACCTCCCTTCGCTACTCTATGTTTTCCTCCTCAGCACACCTCATGTACAATAGGTGTTTCCCTGCCTGGCTCCCCAGCTAGAACAGAAGCTCCCCAAGCTTATATTCGGGGCTTCATTAGTTTCCTTCACTACCCTCAGTCAATACATGCATCGTGTCTTGTCTTCAGGGGACGACGGGGCTGGGGGTGGAACTGCATGTGGCCGGGACACAGGTTGAGATTGGTGGACAGGTGGAGTTCCCAGCCTCGGGTCCTGGGGAGGCTGGATCAGGGCTGTGACAGCTCCGGCTGGTTTTTGTTGTTGTTGTTTGTTTGTTTTGAGATGGAGTCTCACGCTATTGCCCAGGCTGGAGTGCAGAGGCATGATCTTGGCTCACTGCAACCTCTGCCTCCCAGATTCAAGTGATTCTCCTGCCTCAGCCTCCTGAGTAGCTGGGATTACAGGCACGTGCCACCATGCTGGCTAATTTTTGTATTTTTAGTAGAGATGGGGTTTCACCATGTTGGCCAGGATGGTCTCAAACTCCTGATCTCAAGTGATCAGGAAAAATTTTGTAATTTTTGTATTTTTAGTAGAGAGGGGGTTTCACCATGTTGGCCAGGCTGGTCTCGAACTTCTGACCTCAGGTGATTCACTCACCTTGGCCTCCAAAGGGCTGGGATTACAGGTGTGAGCCACCGCGCCTGGCCTCAAGGGATCTTCTTCCTTTGGCCTCTCAAAGTGCTGGGCTTACAAGCATAAGTCATCACACCTGGACGTATTGTTTTTTAAATCATACATATTTTTTTCGTGTGTGTGTGTGTGTTTGAGATGGAGTCTCACTCTGTTGCCCAGGCTGGAGTGCAGTGGTGTGATCTCTTCTCACCAAAACCTTCACCTCCTGGGTTCAAGAGATTCTGGTGCCTCAGCCTCCTGAGTAGCTGGGATTACAGGCGTACTCCACCACACCTGGCTAATTTTTGTGTTTTTAGTAGAGATGGGGTTTCACCATGTTGGCCAGGATGGTCTCAAACTCCTGATCTCAAGTGATCCACCCATCTCAGCCTCCCAAAGTGCTGGGATCACAGGCATGAGCCACTGTGCCTGGCCTCCCCCAGCCCCGCTTGGATGTTTTTGATTATAGATGGACTGGAAAAGCCATCTTGATGTCAAGCCCTCTGTCTCCTGGGTTGGTTGAACACCTCAGTGATGCTGGCACCTGGCTCATTCCTTCCTTATCACTTCCTCTGCTTACTTAAGTCTCCCTTGACTTGTGCCCTCTGTGGCTGGAGTCCTGCTGACATGGTCACTTCCTCTGTTTAACTCCTTGTGGACATCACTGCCTGCTCTACTCACTCAGCATTGTCTGTGTTCCCACTTCTCCTGTTTATTTAACTCCTTGCTGACACGATCACTTCCTCCGTTTCCTTAATTCTTCTAAGTCTGTAAAGTTTCGGGAGGCTCCGGACTGGCTCCTCTCTCGTGGTGAGGCCTGTGGTCTCAGGGCCGGCCGTAGCCTTTCCTCCTTCTGGCTTCTCCTTTATGGATGTCTCATGACCTCAACGCAAGTGGTCCAGAGAGGACAGGCAATGCCCATGAGGTCACACAGCGCATCAGGGCGTAGCACAGCCATACGCCAGGCCCGTGTGGCCTCGAGTGGCACATGGGGTTCCTGAGATGCTGGCATGATGGGAGCCACCCTAAACTGCCCTCTGTTGTCTCCCTGCAGTCCTTGGATAGCTGGGGCACCTCTGAAGATGCCGACGCTCCTTCTAAGCGACACTCAACCTCTGACCTCTCAGATGCGACCTTCAGCGATATCAGGAGGGAAGGCTGGTTGTATTATAAGCAGATCCTCACCAAGAAGGGGAAGGTAAGATGGGTGGAGGAATGAGGTGGAAGCTGGCTCTAGCAGAACCCTGCAGCTTCTCCTAGACCCATCCTGACAGCCTCTGCAGCCAGAGAGAGGTTGCAGCATAGGTTTTAGCATGAAGGATGGAGGTTAGATGCTAGGAAGAACTTCCCGGCAGGGGGATTTAAAGAACTTATGTAAAGGAAGTTAACAAGAAAGGTGGATTTTGCTGTGGGACGGATCTGATCAAGTTGTGCTTGGAGTTCTGGCGAAACCATCCCACAACGACCCTGGCTTGACAGGCCTCCCTGAAGATGGCCGCTGGGGCTCCTGGAAAACGAGAAGCAAGGCAAGGGCGATTTCCAGAGGAGAGCTGAGGCCCAAGAGGAAGGCAGGCAGGCCAGCAGAGAACGCAGTGTTCATCCTAAGGGCAACCAAAAGCTCTCAGGGGGTGGGGGGCTTTTCCCTAGGGAGTTACAGCTTTCAAATATCCATTTGGCTCCCTGGGAGTGAGTTAGGGAGGGGCCACGCTAGAGGCAAGAAGACCCATTAGGAGCCACCATGGAGATCAGGTGAGAGGCAAAGGGGGCTTGGACCTGGAAGCTTCGGGGAGTAGGTGGGGAGGGCCTGGGCGGGTACCAGCAGGACCCTGAGAGGAGAAGGGCGGGGCCTGGATCCATGGGGTGCAAACCCTGGCCCAGGCTGTGCTGTGGGCTGGAGAAGTGGGAGGAGAGACCACTGTCTTCCCACCCGGCGGTTAGGATGAACCTGGGGTTCACTCTGACTGCCTCACCTGTCACTCTGAGAGGCTGGCTGACTCACCTGGCCGTGACTCAGTGTCCTCATCTGTACATGGAGCTAACAGTAATCCCTAGCTCATAAGCCTATTGCTAAGGATTAAATGCAGTGATCTAAGCAAAGGGTTTACCCAGTGCCCGGCACTTGGAGCTGCTTTCTTCTGCTTACTGCCATTTGTTTTCTTTTCTTGAGATACAGTCTCACTCTGTTGCCCAGGCTGGAGTGCAGTGGCATGATATTGGCTCACTACAACCTCCGCCTCCTGGGTTCAAGCAATTCTCTGCCTCAGCCTCCTGGGTAGCTGGGATTACAGGCGCATGCCACCAGGCCTGGCTAATTTTTGTAGTTTTAGTAGAGACTAGGTTTCACCATGTTGGCCAGGCTGGTCTCGAGCTCCTGACCTCAGGTGATCTGCCTGCCTCAGCCTCCCAAAGTGCTGGGATTACAGGCATAAGCCACCGTGCCCAGCCCCATCCAGGGTTTTAAATGCGGGCTGGGGATGCTAGGAGACTGGGGTTGTGTCTGTGACAGGAAGAGGCAGTGCCATTGCCGTTGTCCAGGTGAGTGAGGCTGGGCGCCCTGACCAGGGGGGTGGTGTGGGGCCAGGTGGAGCGGACCCTTTAGAGAGAGTTTCCAGGGGAAGGTGGGGAGGCGCTTGCCAGCAGCTGGGAGGTACAGAAGGAGGAGGAGGAGGCGAGGTTCCTGGATTCCTGGCTGGGGCTGAGAGGGTGGTGGGTGGTGGGACCCCTGGGCTATGGCATGCTGAAGGAGCAGGTTTGGGGAGAGGAAGCCAAGGGGTTCCACTGGGGCTATGTGAAGTCTGAGGGCTCTGGACAGACCCCAGTGGAGCTGTCCTGGGGACAGAGGCTCTGAGGGCGTGGCACTAGAGGGAGGACTCCCTGGGGACCGCCTTTGTCTATCAGCACTGACGACGAGTCACGTGTGCTTCCATGTGGAGCTTGAAGGAAGAAGGCAAGAGACCCAGCTGAGCCTTGAGAGAAGTGTGGGGGGCAGGGGAGGCTAATAGAGACTGAAAAGAGCCAGCAAGTTGGCAGCGACACGTGGGGCGGGAGTCGTGAGGCAGGGAGGGGCTGGCCATGTGCACGGTGTGGAGGGCGGCGTGTGGACCAGCACTTCCAGTCTAACATGTGAGTTGTGTAAGGGTCCTCATGAGAGTGGCTGGCTCCCCCTGCCAGGGAGCCTGACCCTCAGCTCCTGGGGGTCCTGAGCCCAGTTCAGGGGCAGGAGCTGGCCCCTTCCTGCTCACTGGCCAGCTCTGGGGGACAGGGCCTCCACTCCCTTGCTGCCCAAAACCCGATGCGCTCATTCCCTGGGTGCTGTGGCCTGGGCATTAGAGGAGGGTCTTCAAGTCAGCCTGAGGCCCCTGGTCCACCCAGGCTGTGGGCACCCTCTCCGTGCCCCTCCCAGCTCCAGCCTCTCAGAGACATGGGCTGTCAGGCAGAGGAGGGAGAGGGACAGTGACTTGTCCCTGAAGCCTCAGCCCCGGCATGGGAGCTGCATGTGGCCTTGTTGACCGACTCCCTCACTCATTTACCAGCCAGAGACACTGAGACCTGGGAGTGTGGGTGACTCGTCCCGGGTCATCCCGCTGGTTTAGTCTCAGAGAAGTGCCCTTGTCACCACCTCACCATAACATTAAAATTCCTCTGGAGGGCCCTGCTGTCTCCTACTCTCAATGTCCCTGTCCCCATCCAGAAGTTCTATGATGAGCAGGGCTCACAGCACAGGATCCACACTATGTGAGGCCACATGTGGGCTGTGCCCACCTGCCAGCCCCAGGGTCTCCTTGTCTGGTTTGTTCGGAGGGCCGAAGCCTGTGCTGGGTGTGGGGCGGTGGGCGGGCCACCAGCCAGCGGAGAGGAGCCCTTGGTCTGATGGGAGATGGAGCTCCTGCCCTCAGGGTGCTCCAAGGATCATTAATTCATCTATTCAGCAAATATTGATGAGCCCCTGCATGCAGCCCTAGGTCCCGGGAGGCTGGACAAGCTCCCTGTCAGGACAGCCTGAGGCTGCAGTAAGCTCTTGGAAGGGATCAGGCTGATTGGAAGCAGGAGCTGCATTGTGGGAAAATATGGTCAGACAAGGCCTCACCTCGGAGGTGACGTTGTGGACAATGGAGCTCAGATCTGAAGGGGAAGAAGGAAGCAGCCACTTAGAGAAGTGAGGGAGGGGCTTAGGCAGAAGGAACAGCATGTGGAGAAGCCCTGAGAACGGAAAGGCGTGGCTCGCTCACCTGCAAGGGCCCCCTGGCTTGACATAGTGAGAAAGGCATGGAGATGAGTTTGGAGAGAGGCAGGGGCAGACCACAGGAGACCTTAGATTTGACTCTGAGGGTGATGGGATCTCAGGAGGGGATCTTGAGCAGGGAGAGATGTGATCTTTTCATTCTAACATGCTTGCTGCAGCTGCTGGCTGGGGATGCTTGCAGGAGTGACAGTGGAGGCCGGGAAGGTCTGGGCATCAGGAAGGTCAAGGCAAGAGGCATTGATGGCGAGGACCTGGTGGTGGCTGGAAAGACAGAGACGGGACGTTATGGAGGCAGAACAGTTGAGACTTACTGCTGGATGGGATGTCAAGGGCGAGGAAAAGGGAGGAGTCAAGGCCAGCTCCCAGGTTTCTGGGCAACTGGGTGGGTGGACTGAGCTGGAAAAGATGGGGGTAGAGGGTGGAGAATGGGTTTGATGTTAAGAAATCACATGGCCTGGCAAGTATTGTGCAAAGTGCCTGTGGGACCTGCACATGAAGACACTGAGCAGGGTGGGGCCCCGGGCTGTGGCTGGGGGAGACGCTGGGCCAGGGAATGGCCATCAGCAGATGGACCTGGTTTAAAGGCATGGCGCAGATGACACCCCTGAGGGAGATGTGTGGGGAGAGGAGAGTCAGGACAAAGTTCTGGAGTTCCACCTCCTTTGGGGCAGGGTCTCTTACCTTCAGCTCTGCTGACATTTTGGGCCAGATAATTCCTTGTTGGGGGAGGCTGTCCTGTGCGTTGGCAATGTTGGTGAGCATCCCCCAGATGCCACAGCACACCTTCCAGCTCCCTCCACACAAATGTCCCCTGGGGATGAGCCTCCTGGCTGTTTACAGGTGTAGAGGGTGGGGGAGGGGAAGGAGAGAAGACTAGGAAGGAGCCAGTGGGATTAGGAAGAACGCTGGGAAGATGGGGTCTCAGATGCAGAGACAGGGTCTGGAGAGGGAAGGAGGGGCCGGCTGTGTCAGATGCTGCCGAGCGGTTAAGGCAAGGGGGAGAAGGGGCAGGGCACGGTGGGTCATGCCTGTCATCCCAGCAATTTGGGAGGCCAAGGCGGGAGGATCACGAGGTCAGGATTTCAAGACCAGCCTGGCCAACATGGTGAAACCCCATCTCTACTAAAAATACAAAAATTAGCTGGGTGTGGTGACACACGCCTGTAATCTCAGCTACTCGAGAGGCTGAGGCAGGAGAATCGCTGGAATCTGGGAGGCGGAGGTTGCAGTGAGCTGAGATCGTGCCATTGCACTCCAGCCTGGGCGACAGAACTAGACTACATTTTAAAAAAACAAATGCCAAGGGGGAGAAGCAGCCACTGGCTTTGGCCACATGATGGTTCTGGGTGTCCCTGAGAGCCACTTCTGGACAAGTGGAGTCTTGGGTTCTGAGCAGTTTTGCTGGGGTGGGGGCAGCATGGGGAGGGGCGTGGGCTGGGAGTGGCTTCCCAAGGATTTCATGTATAGAGGGCCATGCTGGGTGTCTGAGCATTGCCACCACCCGGTGAGTATTGATGCTGGTGTTTAGAGGAGAGAGGGCTGGGGTGTGCTGGGGCACTTGAGGGTAATGGGTAGGGGTGTCCAGCAGGAGAGGGGCTGAGAGAGCATTGGTGGGCTGTGGCAGGAGGCTGCCCAGGTCCAGCTGAGTGGAGCAGGGGGCTCCTGGTAGGCAGTGTGGGGCCCGTCCCCCGGCTGTCCTCTGTCTGCTACTCTGAGGGCGGTGGGCAGGACTGGCCTCTCACCACTCCCATCTCCCCCAACCCCGTGTCTCCCTGCAGAAAGCGGGCAGCGGCCTGCGCCAGTGGAAGCGGGTGTACGCCGCGCTGCGGGCGCGCTCGCTCTCGCTGAGCAAGGAGCGGCGGGAGCCCGGGCCGGCGGCGGCGGGGGCTGCGGCGGCCGGCGCAGGTGAGGACGAGGCGGCGCCAGTCTGCATCGGCTCCTGCCTCGTGGACATCTCCTACAGCGAGACCAAGAGGAGGCACGTGTTCCGGCTGACCACCGCTGACTTCTGTGAATATCTCTTTCAGGCTGAGGACCGGGATGACATGCTGGGCTGGATCAGAGCGATCCGGGAGAACAGCAGGGCCGAGGGCGAGGTGAGGGCCTGGCCGGCCCGGCAGCCACGGAGGGCGGGCAGGGTGCCCCCTCACCCGCTGTGGACCTGGGATGACCGTTCTGAGCCTCACTTCCCTCTGCTAGAAAGGGGGGCTGACGAGTACACCTCGCAATTGTGTCCCCCAAGGTTTTGGGGTGAGGAGGGTGCCTGGGCAGGGCTCACCGAGGACCTGTGGTCCTCAGGTCCAGGGACTGGAAGTCACCATCTTGACCCTAGTGATGTCAAGGATTATTATGACTGTGTCAAGGTCACTTTGGGCAGACTCTGGCATGACAGGGTCAGCTCCAGGCCAGTCCCAGCTTTCCGCAGGAGGTGAGGAAGGCAGGGGCCTCATATGGAGTGTGTTAAGCCATGAGTGCCCCCCGCTCCGGAACTGCACGGGGCTGGCCTGTCTGCAGGGGTATGAGCACACTGACCTTGTGAGGAGGCCGAGAGGCTTGGCTTTGGCCACAGGTTGGCAGAGGTGGAGCCAAGGGCTTCGGCAGGGATTTTGGGAGAAATTTTTTTTGAGATGGAGTTTCACTCTTGTTGCCCAGGCTGGTGTACAATGGCACAATCTTGGCTCACCGAAACCTCTGCCTTCCAGGTTCAAGCAGTTCTCCTGGCTCAGACTTCCAGGTAGCTGGGATTACAGGCATGCGCCATCACGCCCGGCTAATTTTGTGTTTTTAGTAGAGACGGTGTTTCTCCATGTTGGTCAGGCTGGTCTCGAACTCCCGACCTCAGGTGATCTGCCCACCTCGGCTTCCCAAAGTGCTGGGATTACAGGTGTGAGCCACCGAGCCCAGCGAGAATTTTTTTTATTTTTTGAGACAGCGTTTCACTCTTGTCGCCCAGGCTGGAGTGCAATGGTGTGATCTTGGTTCACCGCAACCTCCATCTCCTGGGTTCAAGCGATTCTCCGGCCTCAGCCTCCAGAGTAGCTGGGATTACAGGCACCCACCACCATGCCTGGCTAGAATTATTATTACTATTATTTTTAATGGCACCTCTTGCAGTCAGCTGTACCTGCACTCCAGGGGCCTGGGTGGGGATTCCTCCCCATTCACTCCCTTGGCCAGGAACCTGCACAGAGGTGCCTTGAGACACCCACACAAAGCCATGTGGGTGTCCCAGGCCTGGGGTCTCTGCCAACATGGCAGGGGGCCTGGGCCTGCTCTGGGCATGGGAGGGGGCGCTGGTGCATGGCCTCTCACTGAGGACACATCCTCTCTGACCAGGCTCTGCTCTCCCGGGAACAGCTTTCCCCACTGCAGGGAGGAAGGCACCTGGAATCTGGGCCCTCTGGGGGCCTGGCTTATCTACCCCCAACAAGGCGTGATCGGAGGGTCCCAAGCCACTGTCGCTAAGGCAGTAGCAGCCCCTCCTGGGGCCCCTCCTCCGTGCCTGCCCAGTGTCTGCCAGGACGGTGGCAAGTGCTCTCTGCGTGATTCTGCACCTAGCCCCGAGCCTGTCCTGTTAGCCCCCCGTGTTTATTACCGAGGAGACTGAGGCTCAGAGAGGCTAAGAGGCTTCCCCAAGGCCCCACAGCGGTGAGAGGGTGCGGGGAAGTCTGGGCCTGGTCTTTCTCACTCCAGGGTCTGGGCTGTCCACCTGGCAGGTGGACAAGAGGGGAGTCAGGGCCCGGGATAAGTCCTGGGGTGGGCTGGCTGTGGGCACTGACGTGGTCCACTCTCTCCTCTCCTGCTCTAGGACCCCGGCTGTGCCAACCAAGCTCTGATCAGCAAGAAGCTCAATGATTATCGCAAAGTGAGGTGAGGCCAAGCCTTCGTGGAACTGTCCCCTCTGTGGGGGTGGGGGTGGGGCTCTAGGCAAAGGATATTCTCCTGACCCACCTCCAGGGCCACCCTCTGCTGAGGGAAGGGGCATCCAGGGTCTCTGGCTGCAGTCAGGCATGGAGGCGTTGCCACAGGATGGAGGGGAGGTTCTGAGCAGCAGGAGGGCAGGGTGGGTGGCCTGCTGGGCCACCCCAAATGAAGACCTCTCCTCTCCCGCTTTTCCTACACAGCCATAGCTCTGGGCCCAAAGCTGATTCCTCCCCCAAAGGCTCTCGAGGCCTGGGGGGCCTCAAGTCTGAGTTCCTCAAGCAGAGTGCAGCACGTGGCTTCAGGACTCAGGACCTGCCCGCAGGGAGCAAGGGTAGGAAGGTGGCCACTGAGACAGGGTGGTGTGTGGGCCAAGGGACATGGGGAGGGGAGGGCATGTGTATGCATTGGGTTGTGTCTGCTTGTGTGTGCCAGGGTCACCCGGTATGTCTGTCCATGTGTGCATGCCTATGAGGGTCTGGGGGATCTCAGGATCTCGGGGCGGAAGGGCCTGGAGCCTGACTCCCCTCCCTGACATCCCTGCCAGTGGTCCTCTAATCTCTGCTGGTGTCTCTGCAGGGGCAAGGCCCACCCTTTCCAAGAGCAACCTTTCCCATCTGCACTCACCTTTGACTGTTAGAAAGTTCTTCCCTGGCCAGGCAAGGTGGCTCACACCTGTAATCCTAGCACTTTGGGAGGCCGAGACGGGCAGATCACCTGAGGTCAGGAGTTCAAGACTACCCTGGCCAACATGGTGAAACCCTGACTCTAGTAAAAATACAAAAAAAGTAGCTGGGTGTGGTGGCATGCACCTGTAGTCCCAACTACTGGGAAGACTGAGGCATGAGAATGACTTGAACCTGAGAGGTGGAGGTTGCAGTGAGCCAAGATTATGCCACTGTACTCCATTCTGGGTGACAGAGCGAGACCCTGGCTTAAAAAAAAAAAGAGAGAGAGAGAGAAAGTTAGTTCTTCCCTTGGGCCAGCAGGCATGGTTGCTGATACCTATATTCCCAGCATTTTGGGAGGCTGAGGCTGGAGGATTGCTTAGGCCAGGAGTTTGAGACCACCCTGGGTAATATAGCAAGACCCTATCCCTACAGAATATTTTTTTACATTTCATTTATGTATTTATTTAGAGACAGAGTCTAACTCTGTCATCTAGGCTGGAGTGCAGTGGTGTGATCTTGGCTCATTGCAACCTCCACTTCTTGGGTTCAAGCGATTCTTGTGCTTCAGCACCCCCAGTAGTTGGGATTACAGGCATGTGCTACCACACCCGGCTAATTTTTGTAGTTTACTTAGTAGAGACAGGGTTTCACCATGCCAGGCTGGTCTCGAACACCTGGCCTCATGTGATCTGCCTGCTTCAGCTTCCCAAAGTGCTGGGATTACAAGCATTAGCCACTGTGCCTGGCAAATTTTTTTTTTTTTGAGACGGAGTCTCACTCTGTTGCCCGGCTGGAGTACAGTGGTGTGATCTCAGCTTACTCAACCTCCGTCTCCCAGGTTCAAGCGATTCTCCTGCCTCAGCTTCCTGAGTAGCTGGGACTACAGGCGTGCGCCACCACGCCCAGCTAATTTTTGTATTTTTAGTAGAGATGGGGTTTCACCATGTTAGCCAGGATGGTCTCAATCTCTTGACCTTGTGATCCACCCACCTTGGCCTCCCAAAGTGCTGAGATTACAGGCGTGAGCCACTGAGCCTGGCCAAAATTTTTTTAATTAGCCAGGTATGGTGTTGTGAGCCTATAGTCCCAGCCACTCGGGAGGCTGAGGAGGGAAGATTGCTTGAGCCCAGGAATTTGAGCTGCAGTGAGCTATGATCATATCACTGCACTACAGCCTGAGGGACGGAGACCCTATCTCTAAAGAAACAAAGAACATTCTAAGGCTCCCACCTTGTAGTTTTGGCCCATGAGGCCACATGGAAGTCTTTGCATTGGTCTGGGCCTCTCCTCTGGGGTAAGCATCGTCCCCATCAGGCCTTCTCTCTTGCCATACAGTGTCTTATCAGCCCTGGGCATCTGGGTGCTTTTCTGATGGAGTCCCCATACGTCCAAATGTGTGAATGTGGCAATGAGTGTGTGAGCCTCCTGGGCACCCCAGATCACCCTGGCCCTCTGTCTCCCCCACGTCAGATGACAGTGCTGCAGCTCCCAAAACCCCCTGGGGCATCAATATCATCAAGAAAAATAAGAAGGCCGCCCCAAGGGCATTTGGGGTCAGGCTGGAGGAGTGTCAGCCAGCCACGGAGAACCAGGTAGGTCTCTGCCACATGCCAGAGCAGGCACGGCAGGGGGGAGACCGAGGCACAGAGGGTCAGAGCAGGAAGGGACATGGAACCAGCTCTCCACCTCATTGTACAAACACAGCTGGGAAAACAGCCCAGAGAGGAGAAGGTCCCCGCCTGCCCTGGGCCTTCCAGGGAGGGAGCAGCGGGGCTAAGGCTGAGCCTGGTTTCTTCTCAGACCATGGCGAGGCTTTGGTATCATTTCTAGCTCCCAGACTGGAGGCAGCAAGGGCCTTGTGTTCCCCGAAGGGTTCCTGGCGGCAGCTCTGGGCCTTGCACTGTCCTCATCTTGGCCTCCCCGGCTCCTCTGGCCCCTGTCCCCCTAACACCCTTGCCCTGTGTCCCCAGCGCGTCCCCTTAATCGTGGCTGCGTGCTGTCGCATTGTGGAGGCTCGAGGGCTGGAGTCCACGGGCATTTACCGAGTGCCCGGCAACAACGCAGTGGTGTCCAGCCTGCAGGAGCAGCTCAACCGCGGGCCTGGGGACATCAACCTGCAGGATGAGGTGGGTGAAGCTGGGGGGGAGTCTGTGGAAGGTGGGCTGAGGTGGTGTGCAGGTGGCGCTCTGCTTGGAGAGTTCTGCAGTCTGTTGTGTTGCATGCATGGTGCCCTGTGACATGCCTGGCGTTGGTCCAGAACACCATGATGGGCAAGATGGGACCTGCCCTTGGGCCAACCTGGGGATGGGCATCACCCCAGGCTGAAGCGGAACAAGTAAATGCAGTCATGGCCGGGGAGCTCTGAGGCAGAGGCCCAGAGGACAGACGGAGGCTTTGTCCGAGTGTTTAGGATGGGTAGAGTTCACTACAAGCTGGTGAAAGCCAGGTAAGGCTGTCCCCGGCAACAGAATGGTCTGTGCAATGGAGTGTGTTTTCTGCTATGGTTTGCTCTGTTGCATTCCCTCTTTCTCGTCCTCCTCTTCCTAATCCTTTTTTTTTTTTTTTGAGACAGAGTCTCGCTCTGTTGCCCAACTGGAGTGCGGTGGTACGATCTTGGCTCACTGCAACCTCCGCCTCCCGGGTTCAAGCGATGTTCTTGTCTCAGCCTCCGAGTACCTGGGATTACAGGTGCGCACCACCATGCCCAACTAAGTTTTGTATTTTTAGTAGAGACGGGGTTTCACCCTCTTTGCCAGGATGGTCTTGATCTCTTGACCTCGTGATCCGCCTGCCTCGGCCTCCCAAAGTGCTGGGATTACAGGTGTGAGTCACCATGCCTGGTCTTTTCCTAATCCTTTAACAATGTAAAAACCATACTTAGCTCAAGGGCCATCCGAAAGCAGGCTCTGGCTGGATTTTACCTACAGACTGTGCGTGGTTTGCAGACCACCAGCTTAGAGAAAGGGGAATGTAGGGTGTTTTCTAGAATGGCCAGCAATTTGGGTGGCTGCAACATGGAGAGAGTGGCTGCTCAGGCGAGATGAGACCAGCTTGTGAAGGGACCTGCAACCACACTTAAGTGTTTCCAGCAGGGCCAGTGATTATCAAATGCTGTTCCCCAGAGTCCGAGGGTTCCCCAGAGGGGCCTTGGGGGGCCAGGGGCAGGTCGGGACCCCCTTCTTTGCTAGGGCAACCCTGCTTTGCCGTGTCTGTTGTACTGGGTTTTCCTGTACAGTTTTATTTGCCCAAAGGGGCTCTGATAAAAAAGATGTTTTGGAAACCATGAACGTGGGTAGTGATGTCCCATGAGTCACACATGTGAAGCCTCGTGAAATACACGAGTCTTCCTGTCCTTGGGGAATGGGAGATGAGACAAGTGTGTATGAAATTGTGGACAAGAGAAAAAGCTCTCTCTTCAGGGACCACACTGTGATGAGGAAGGAGAGGGTGCTCAGGCTGGAGCAGGTGGCGGCTCCCAGGTTTGAGTATCTGAGGAATGAATAGGAGGGGGCAGGTGGACCAGAAGGCCGTGGGGTATGAGATGATGGCATTTTCCAAAACCCCAGGGAGGGGTTTGAGGGTTAGTGCAGAGAGTGGATCCGCCTCCTGGGCTTGGAGGTAGGGAGGGTGAGGCCCTAGGGGACAGAGAGGGTGTTTGATGGCTTCACTGAAGCCTTCAACCTTGATCTGATGGCCAGTAGGGAGCTTTTGATGGTTCTTAAGCTGGGGAGGCATCGTGAGAGCGCAGTTCAAGAAAGAGTGATGCTCCTGCCCATGCCCGATGGATAGGAATGGGGAGGGCAGGGGTCTGGGGAGAAGGCGCTGATCTATGGAAACACTAAGGGTCGGAGGACTTGGTGGTCCCAGGGGAATGAGGAGGAGGGGAGCAACCCTAAGAGTTGGCTGCCTGAGAGGGGGAAGTGGGGGCAAGGAAGAGCCACACGTTTGAGCTGGGGCTGGTGATATCTCTCCTGGCAGAAACCAGGGAGTAGCATTAGAGGTGGACGGAAGGGGCCATGTCAGGGAGTGGCTCCATTGGATTTGGGGTGTGGAAAGTCCACTGCATGGGGTGAGGCCATAAACAGGCATAGATTGAGCTCGGACTAGAGAGTGGCATGGGTCCTGCTGTGGCTTGGGCATGGGGTGACCGAAGGTGGGCAGCAGAACATCAGGGGCCACGCTCAGAGTGGGGCAGAAGGAGAAGGCCGCCAGTGAGGCTGGGTGAGGGCAGATGCTTCACTCCAGAGAAGCCAAGAAGCCCTGGCTGGGGCCTTAGGTTTGGCAGCTGGGAGATGAGATGAGCCCACACCTGAGGGCCAGGAGGTAACGGGGTGGGGTGGGCAGGAGCTGCACTGGGTGTGCGTGGGTGTGTGGTCAGCTTGGCCTCAGCCAAGGATGAGGGGGCCGTGCTGGCAGGCAGCTGGTCTAAGCCAGGGCTGGATGGGGGCCTGGCAGGTGTATTGGGTGTGTCATTTTGTCTTAGACATCATTGCGTCATTTGCTGTGGGGCGTGCTGGGAGTCAGTGTAGTGGGGGACGAATCTAATCCCCAGTGAGCCTATGGGGAGGGTATTGTTTGTGGGATTCTCTGACATTAAGCTGTGGATCCATTGTAATGAGTATGTGTGCGGCTGCGTTGTGTCTCTTTGTTGGGAGTATTAGGTTGCTTTCTGGGCCTGAGTTATTCGGAGCCATTCCCAGCAAGGTGGCTGTGCCTGCCTTGGCGGCAGTGTGTGGTGATGGTGCCACCTGGTGGATAGAATGGACAACAACCCAGCCGTTCGTTCTTGTACTTAACCGTTTATTTTAGACCAGGGTTTCTCAATCTCAATGGGCATTTTGGGAAGGGCAGTTATTCACTGTGTGGGGTTGCCCTGTACGTTGGAGGAAATGTGGTATCATCCCTGGCATCTATCCACTAGATGCAAGTGGCGCCTCCCAGTTGTGAAAACCAAAATGGCTCCAGACATTGTTAAATGTCCTCTGGGGGTGGAGTGGGGCTCTGGGGGACAAAATTGCCTCCTTCTGGCAGAACTACTGATTTAGGCCATGTAAGTACCAGGTTAACTGTCCTAGCTAGGTGATAGGGAAGTGAGACAGACGGGATCCTGGCTTCTCCTGGAGCTTACGGTCTGCCGGGAGACAGGCATGAACACAGAAACAAAAGCAGGAAATAATGACAAACAGGATTAAGCGCCACGAAGGAAACAAAGTCAGGGCTGGGGTGCAGGTGGCGGGCAGTGGTGAAGGTGGCTGCTTTAGCTATCGGGTCAGAGAAGACCTCTCTGAAGAGCAACTTTTAGGCGGGATGAGGAGCCAGTCTTGGGGCGGGGAGGAACATTCTAGTTGAGGGAACCAGCATGTGCACAGGGCCTGAGACAGGAAGGCACTGGCATCAATGACTGCTCGGTCACGAGCTGGGTGCTTCACCTGCACCCAGTGGAGGAGGCAGCTATCACTCACTGTGTCCCACAGTGCCTGGCCTAAAGAAGGCTCCTGAGACTTTCTGTGGATGGGCAGGTGTTGGAGCCTGGGGCAGGGGGGTGTGGGGCCAAGCGTGAGTGTGGGCACAGGACCTCGCTGGGGACTCAGCTCTGCTGCCACCACGCTGATGAGCAGAGAGCTTGGTCTAAGTGGGTCCTGAGAAGGCCTGGTGGGCTTGATTGGGTTCTGGGGTGATCACAGAGCCATGGGCATCAGGCTGGGTCTGCCTGTGGCCTGACATCTGCTCTCCCCCGCAGCGCTGGCAAGACCTCAATGTGATCAGCAGCCTGCTGAAGTCCTTCTTCCGAAAGCTGCCCGAGCCTCTCTTCACCGATGGTGAGTAGGAGGTGGAAGTGGGGGCGGGGAGGGGATGCCGCTCTGTGCTGCACCCTGACCACGACTTTTTTATTTGGTTTGTTGATTTTACTTTTTTTCTTTTTTTGAGACAGTCTTGCTCTGTTGCCCAGGCTGGAGTGCCGTGGCGCAATCACGGCTCATTGTAGCCGCAGGCTCTTGGGCTCAAACAATCTTCCCACCTCAGCCTCCTGAGTAGCTGGGACAACAGGTGCACATCACCACACCCAGCTAATTAAAAAGAAAATATATATATATATTATATATATAATATATATATATAATATATATATATAATATATATATATAATATATATTTTTAAAGAAATTGGGGGGTCTCTCACTATGTTGCCCAGACTGGTCTTGAACTCCTGGGCTCAAGCAATCCTCCTGCCTGTTCCAGCCTCCCAAAATGCTGAGATTACAGGCATGAGCCACCACACATTTTTTTTTTAAAACAAAAAAGCTTGTAAAAAAAAATGTCGATTGTACAGATGTGAATAAAGAAAACAGCACAGGACCATGTGACTCTCCCACTCTCTTTCAAGGGAGATTGCAGCTAACACTTTCTGAGGATTTACTGTGTGCCAAGCACAGCTCCCTACAGCAACTTTCCCCTACAAATGGGGAAGTTGAAGCTCTCAGAGGTTAAACGCCTTGCCCAAGGCCACAGAGGTTGCACGTGGCAGAGCCAGGATTCTACCTCAGGTGTTGGGCTCCAGAGCTAAGCTCTTGGCTGCTTGCTGAGCTGCTTATTCACAATCTGTTGTGTTTCTCTCCTGGCCCTCTTATGCATGGCAGAGATACGCACATGCATACGCACGGTTTGGAGTTGGGTGGGTTCGGGGGTGTCCTGGCAGATGTTTAACATCTGTCTCTAGGGGAGAAAAGCCCTGATGCCTCGAGTTTTCCAGCTTCCATGGTGTAAATACTCCCATCATGGCTTATTCAAGCCACCAACATGATGTCACCAACATGGAATTGGGGAGAGATGCCCACAGTCGCTCTCAGGAGCTGCTGTGAGCGGACTCCAGCACACCGCTGGTTGAGTTGTTTCTAACAAAAGCAGAGATGTAATTCTGAGGTTCATTTGTGTCAGTGCAGAGAGCTCTACCTCATTCTTCTTTTAAATCAGCCACATAGAATTTCATGGTTTGAATAGACTATAATTTCTTTAAGTACTCCTCTATTGATGGATATTTGGCTTGTCTTCAAATGTTTGCTATTATATAACCTGTTGCAATGGCTTTCCTTGAATCAGACCTTGCACGCCCGGATCTGTGCTCTCTGAGGAGATTCTTAGATGTGGAATTGTTCCGTCAAAGTCCCGGTGAACCTTTTTGAGAGCTAATGTCAAATGCACTCTGAGAAAGAGGCCCTGGTTTAGACTTCCACTAATAATGTATTGCCTGTAATCCCAGCTGCTTGGGAGGCTGAGGCAGGAGAATGGCTTGAACCTGGGAGGCAGAGGTTGCAGTGAGCCGAGATTGCGCCATTGCACTCCAGCCTGAGCAACAAGAGCGAGACTCCATCTCAAAAAAAAAAAAAAAAAAAAAAAATTAGTCCAGCTACCACTTGGTGGCAGTGTACCTGTTTTGTTAAAGTACCTAGGAGGAAAAGCATATATTCTTTTTTCTTTTTTTTAGAGACGGTCTTGCTCTGTCACCCAGGTTGGAGTGCAGTGGCACCGTCACGGCTTACTACAGCTTCAACTCCCTGGTCTCAAGCTAACTCTGATAAGCATGTATATGTAGGCCTGCCTCAGCATCCCAAGTAGCTGGGTCTACAGGAGCATATCACCACACCTCTCTAATTTTTTAATTTTTTTATGGAGATGTGGTCTTGTTATGTTGCCAAGGCTGGTTTAAAACTCCTAGGCTCAGGCAATCTTCTTGCCTTGACCTCCCAAAATTCTGGGATTACAGGTGTGAGTGACAGCGTCTGGCCCTAATTTTCAGATGTTCTAACAGAAATCCAAACCCAGTACAGCAGACAGCAGAGAGCATGATAATGGAGAGGAAAGGACTGGGAAAGCTGATAGTGAGATGTCTCTTTATCCCGTATTTCCAGGTCAGAAGTACGGAGTTACTCACCCTTCAGAAGGGCAGTCTGCATGATGTTCCGGGCAAGGGGATTATGTGACTGTATGGCGTATTGGCATATTGCTGCTGCCATCTGCACATTGGCATTCTTGTCACAAAGAGCAGCCTCTAGGGCAGGCAGTAGAACCTCTGGCAAGTCCTGGATAGTCTTGCCTGTGATTAAAAGAGCCAGGTCAGATAATACTAGCCCCTTGCTTTTCTCACACACAGCTTCCTTTCCACAGCCGCATGGTGGCCAACCTCAGTTCCAGTTGCAGTTGCTTAGTGCTATGTAATAGAATTACAGTTTAGCTGAGCCCTTGAGATGGGCAGGATTTTATGCTCAAAGGGTTAAAGCTCACCTCTGTGCTGGTATGCCAGTTCCCAATCCTTTATCATCTGTCCTCTAAAGAGCTATATTCAAGCTGAAGAATATTTCTAGTGAGGCTACAGTGAACTGCACCATTAGTTTTAGTGATTAAAAGCAACCAGTTTGCCCCATGAGCCTTTATATTTTTAAGAACAATTATATTAGGTAGTGCTTTGCCATTTACTTATATAATATAGTGTTTTCACATTGATTATCTCACTGTCGTCCAACCTTGGTTGAATTAGGGAAGGCAGGTATCATTGCAGAGCTCACCAGGGAGTCAACTAAACATTAAGGTTCATTAGACTGTCATGGTCCATGTATGGCATCAGAAGAATATGGGACAGGACCTTAGTTTGTCAACAGGGCAGCAGCATCAGGCATCCCTTTTGGCTGGAGTACTATTATTACTATTATTTTGAGACAGAGTTTTTGTTCTTGTTGCCAAGGCTGGAGTGCAATGGCGCAGTCTTGGCTCACTGCAACCTCCGCCTCCTGGGTTCAAGTGATTCTCCTGCCTCAGCCTCCCAAGTAGCTGGGACTACAGGCACCTGCCACCACGCACAGCTAATTTTTGTATTTTTAGTAGAGACAGGGTTTCACCATGTTGGCCAGGCTGGTCTCAAACTCTTGACCTCAGGTGATCCATCTGCTTTGCCCTCCCAAAGTGGTAGGATTACAGGCGTGAGCCACGGTGCCTGGCCTTGGCTGGAGTTCTTGAGGCTGTCATGAGCATTCCACAGAGCCCTTTGGGGACAGCACAGGAGCCTGTTGTTCATTCATGGAGTGAATTTATGCTTTATGGGAACTAATATCTCTTATGAAAACTCCATAGACACAATTCTAGGGTCCAAAAAAGGCCTGCCTAAGTTATAGCATTCAGGGAGGCCCAAACTGTGGTGTCCCTATCAAGTATTTATATTTCACTTATAGCTCTTCCCAGTCCCAATGTAATGTTTATATCGTAACCAGTGTTGCCTATAAAGATAGTTCTTATCAGCTTTTTAGGGGAATAGGTGGGCATTTAACTGAAGCTCAAATTCTCAAGTAGGAAGGGGAAAGGTCTTGTTAATCTCTTTGTCTACCTCATTTTATAGATAAGGAATTTGAAGCTCAGAGAGGTTAACTGACTTCCCAGGAAGTGGCACAGCTGAGCCTGTGACTCATATTTTAAGATTTTGTTGGGCGTGGTGGCTCATGCCTGTAATCCCAGGACTTTAGGAGGCTGAGGCGAGCAGATCACTTGAGGTCAGGAGTTCGAGAGCAGCCTGGCCAACATGGCGAAATCCTGTCTCTACTAAAAATACAAAAAAATTAGCCGGGCATGGTGGTGCACGCCTGTAGTCCCAGCTACTTGGGAGGCTGAGGCAGAAGAATTCCTTGAACCCAGGAGGCGGAAGTTGCAGTGAGCTGATATCACACCACTGCACTCTAGCCTGGACAACAGAGCAAGACTCTGTCTCAAAACAAAACAAAACAAAACAAAACAAAAAAACGCATCTTGACTGGGCACAGTGGCTCACATACCTATAATCCCAGCAGTTTGGGAGGTTAAGGTGGGAGGATCACTTGAGTCCAGGAGTTCAAGACTAGCCTGGTCAACATAGCAAGACACAGTCTCTACCAAAAAAAAAAAGAATGGGAATTTCAAGGTGGGAAATGTTAACTTCCCTGAAGGCCACTGAGCAAACAAAAGGTGATTAAATGTAGTTCAAAAATTACTGGACTAGAAGTCTGGAATTTTAATCTCATCCCTGTTGCTGATGAGCATGTATATATAGGCCAGTCTCTAAGTCTTGGTTTCCTCATTTGTAAAATGATCTCAGATAAGCTCCAGGCCCTTACCACTTCAGATGTTCCGTGGCTTTATGAGTTGCTTATGTTCTCAAGCAGTTCAGCTTTGGCTCTCACCTGAGTCCCTCTGGCTGGTGGCAATCTGGGGCCGTTCCACAGCAGCTGTGGCACATGTGGTGATAGCTTGGATCCGAATGTCGTCATGCAGGTCTGCCAAGCTCCGAAGCAGGTTCTCTACTGTCTCGTGGTGCCACTCTATGACTGAGCCGCAGTGAGGGAAATGAGAAGAGAACCACCTGGTTAGGATTGGATATGGTGCTGCAGGCAGGTGACAAGAAGTCTGCCTTTACCCAGAATAATTCAAGCAAAACATCAGCTCAGAGAAGAAAGGACCCAGAGATGGGGTCTTTAGGGAGTTATTTCACTGATGATCCATGTACCCTCTCAGGTAAGTTCCCAGAAAAAACTTCTCCCAATCCCATCATATCTGTCTGTCTTTCCTTAAATAACTTTTTGTTGTAACCATCTGGAAAATAAAACGACGATTAAACAAAGTAGTTAAGGGTACTTTGTTTTCAGACATACCTGGTTTGGGTTCACAATTATTAGCTGTGTGACCATGGATAAATTACTTACCCTCTCTGAGCCTGAGATTTCTTATTTGTAGTACAGGCATAATACTAGATAGAACCCACATATTGAGTTAATCTTAGTGTTAAATGAGTCAACTAGACAAAGTGTTTAGCAAAATGCCTGGCAAGATAATAAAGGTTCAATAAATGTTCATTATTGCGGTTTTCATTAGGTTGTCTTTGAGGGCACTTCCATTTGGCTTTCAACATCTTCCTCATTTTAGTTGCTAACTATTCTTTTGGCAGGTATCAGACTTTTATTTCAAAGCTCCTACTATCTGTAGGTGCTTCCTTCAGTTTTTGTTGTTGTTGTTGTTTTTTATCTGATCCAGTTTACCTAGTGGATCACCTCTCCTTTTCCTGCACTAAGCTTATCTATCATGTTCTCGAATACCATAGCTTTCAACAGTCCTTGCCAGGCCATTACTTTGCCCCAGGAACTCAGACTTCTACTCTCATATCTTTGAAGGCAAAGTAGGAATAGGATAGCCCCAACTCTGGGCTGGGTGCGGTGGCTCACACCTGTAATCCCAGCACTTTGGGAGGCCAAGGCGGGCAGATCACGAGGTCAAGAGTTTGAGACCAGCCTGGCCAACATGGTGAAACTCCATCTCTACTAAAAATACAAAAATTAGCCGGGCGCAGTGGCAGTCACCTGTACTCCTAGCTACTTGGGAGGCAGAGGCAGGAGAATTGCTTGAACCTGGGAGGCGGAGGTTGTAGTGAGCTGAGATTGTGCCATTGCACTCCAGCCTGGGTGACAGAGCAAGACTCTGTCTCAGAAAAAAAAAAAAAAAAAGAATAGCCCCAACTCTACAAATGAATTTTGGAGAGGGATTGTTTATACCACAGTCAACTATGACATGGACAACGGTTGGGCAGCATATTTTGTTCTTCCCTTCATGCATCATTTACTGAGCATAACGTTTGGAAATTAATAAGATAGGGTCGCCCGGGTCCGGTGGCTTACGCTTGCAATCCCAGCACTTGGGGAGGCTGAGGCAGATGGATCACCTGAAGTCAGGAGTTCAAGACCAGTCTGGCCAACCTGGTGAAATCCTGTCTCTACTAAAAATACAAAAATTAGCCAGACAACGTGGCGCATGCATGTAGTCCCAGCTACTCGGGAGGCTGAGGTAGGAGAATCACTTGAACCTGGGAGGTAGAGGTTGCAGTGAGCCAAGATAGAGTGCCATTGCCCTCCAGCCTGGATAACAGAGCAAAATTCCATGTTGGGAAAAAAAAAAAGATAGGGTCCCTGCCTCTGAAGAGTGTTCAGTGTAATGAGTTTCCACAAATTACTGAAGTAATACCCACTCATGCAAAAAGCACCCAGATATATGTTAACTAAAGTTCATCTAATACCCACTATGTGAAAGGCTTTTTTTTTTTTTTTGAGACAGAGTCTTGCTCTGTTGCCCAGGCTGGAATGCAGTGGTACGATCAACCTCCACCTCCCAGGCTCAAGCAATTCTTCTATCTCAGCCTCTTGAGTAGCTGGGACTACAGGTACACACCACCCCGCCCAGCTAATTTTTGTATTTTTAGTAGAGACAGGGTTTCACCATATTGGCCAGGCTGGTCTTGATCTCCTGACCTCATGATCCACCCACCTCAGTCTCCCAAAGTGCTGAGATTACAGGCGTGAGCCACCATGCCCAGCCCCCAAAGGCTCTTATCTAGTCTAGCCTTAATGAGGCAACCAGATTTTTACATTTCACAAAGGAGGGATGGATTTTCAAAAATTGAGAAAGCCTAGTCCAAGATCAGAACCACCTCTCACAAACACATACAGTATCTCAGGACTTCCCTTCACTCACTCAGAGCCCAGGCAGTCTTCCATTCCTGCAGCATCCTCCGCAGGACTGTCAGTTCCCAGGTTACATCCTCCTCCAGTGATTGTGCCTGCCTCTTCAATCTCCGGGTCTTAACAGGCACATCCTCCTCACCCACCTGCAGCAGCATATCCTTGGCGGGGGCGGGCAAAGCAGTCCAGCGCAGGGCGCCTTGCACAGGTCTGCAAGCTGAGCACCATGGCAGTGTGAGGCCTTCTCACTCCACTGCCCTAGGCCCTGCCACACAGTGGCCCTAGCTTGCATCCCGTTCCTATTCCTAATACCAAAGCAAAACAAAACCCTCAAGAGTGAATTTTCCCATGAGTATGTAGGGTACTGAGTACAAGGACACAGGGAATTGTGGAAAGTCCTGACTACAGACATAGTAAGCTATCATGATGATGGGGGCGAGAGATTTGCGGGGGGAAATTGAGATAGCTACACACCTTTTAAAGGTTATCTTTAGGAACCTAAATCTTTAGGAACACAGTTATGTTTATACATAGCAAGATTTGCTCATAAAAATCAGTATTTGATATGTTGCAATTTAGTGTCATTGGCCATTAATTTCTAACATATTAAGTTTTCCTTTTAACGGTTTTAATTTGGGGAGAGTAATGGTGCTATAAGATGTGAAATTTTAAAGATTTTAACATCTCTGAGTTTTTCCTCATGACAACAAATTTGAGAACAGAAGAAACCATAAATATTAGATATAGTTATTTATTTATTTATTTAGAGACATAGTCTCACACTGTCACCCAGGCTGGAGTGCAATGGCGCAATCTCAGCTCACTGCAACCTCCGCTTCCTGGGTTCAAATGATTCTCCTGCCTCAGCCTCCCGAGTAGGTGGGATTATAGGTGCATGCCACCATGCCCAGCTAATTTTTGTATTTTTAGTAGAGACAGGGTTTCACCATGTTGGCCAGGCTGGTCTCGAATTCCTAACTTAGTGATCCACCCACCTTGGCCTCCCAAAGTGCTGGGATTACAGGCATGAGTCACTGCGCTTGGCTAGTTATATTTTAAAGCTACAGTTGTTATGTTTTCTGAACTTAATGTTTTTCATGGTGTCAAGTTTAGAAAGCCTCTTTCTCAGAAAAAAAAAAAAAAAAGCTGTATGGAGAAGGGGAAGGGAAAGTGATAAAAACATTTCCAGATGTACTAAACTCATCATTTATACTGCCTATCAGTCTCATGTTCTAATCAGTCACTATCAGCCATTTCTGTTTTTTTCCCCAAGATTTCATTCCAACTCTTAACATCTTTAGATTTGCTCTGAGTCAATTATTTCCTTTGAGCAAGGAAGGCATAACACAAAAAGAGTTCTGTGAGGCGTGGCATGGTGGCTCATGCCTGTAATCCCAGCACTTTAGGAGGCTGAAGTGGGTGGATCACTTGAGGTCAGGAGTTCGAGACCAGCCTTAGCAACATGGTGAAACCCCATCTCTACTAAAAATACAAAAATCTGCCAGGCGTGGTGGTGGGTGCCTGTAATCCCAACTACTTGGGCCGAAGCAGAAGAAGCGCTTGAACCAGGGAGGTGAAGGTTGCAGTGAGTTGGGATTGTGCCATTGCACTCCAACCTGGGTGACAGAGCAAGACTCCATCTCAGGAAAATAAAAAAAGAGTCCTGTGAGACTCCAGGAATGTTTAGCACAGATGCCCATACATTGCATCTCCTCCAAATGGTCCCCACCAGCTTGGACATGCTGGGGGACTCAGCTACTCTGCTGAGGCCTCCCTCTTTTGTGGGATAGGGTATGTGCAACTGGGAGCTGTGGAACCACCTCTAGCAGGCCAGCTCACACTTTGCTTTGTGACCCTCCCTGACTTCTCCCTCTTGAAGAGGTGAGAATTAGCTGAATTAACCCTATTTCTCCTATATCCCTCTGCTCAAGGAGTTAAAATGGACTTGTGGTGAGAAAGTCTTAGATCTCTGATATTTAACCCCTAGGAATAAAAAATACAACTGCCAGCATGTACTTTAGTTCTAGTCCTTTGGGTTATATAGATGGACAGAAACACATCCACTAGCCAACTTCCATATCAACAGTCATCTAAAGCAGAGGTCCCTAACCCCCAGGCCACAGGCCTGTACCAGTTCATAGCCTGTTAGGAACCAGGCCACCACAGCAGGAGGTGAGCGGTGGGCAGGCAAGCATTACTGCTGAGCTCTGCCTCCTGTCAGATCATCAGTGGCATTAGATTTACACAGGAGCATGAAGCCTATTGTGAACAGCACATGTGAGGGATCTAGGTTGCACACCCCTTATGAGAATCTAATGCCTGATGATCTGAGACGGAACAGTTTCATCCTGAAACCATCCCCACCCAACTGGTCTGTGGGAAAACTGTCTTCCACGAAACTGGTCCCTGGTGCCAAAAAGGCTGGGGACAGCCAATCTAAAGGGAGCACACAAAGTAATGACTCTTGGCGGGGCACGGTGGCTCATGCCTATAATCCCAGCACTTTGTTTGTGAGGCTGAGGTGGGAGGATCCCTTGAGGCCAGGAGTTCAAGACCAGCCTGGGCAACTTAGTGAGACCCTATCTTTAAAAAAGTTAAAAATTAGCTGGGTATGGGGTGCACACCTGTGACCCTAGGTATTTGAGAAGCTGAGGTGGGACGATTGCTTGAGCCTGGGAGGTCGAAGCTGCAATGAGCCGTGATCATATCACTGCACTCCAGCCTGGGCTACTAAGCAAGACCCTGTCTCCAAAAACAAACAAAAAAAGAACTCTTTCATTTTCTTTTCTTTTTTTTGAGACAGGGTCTCACTCTGTCACTCAGGCTGGAGTGCAGAGGCATGCTCAGGGGTCATTGCACCCTCAATATCCCAGACTCAAGTGATCCTCCTACCTCAGACCTCCAAGTAGCTGGGACTACAAATATGCATCACCACGCCAGGCTTATTTTTCGTATTTTTAGTACAGAGAGGGTTTTGCCATGTTGCCCAGGCTGGTCTCGAACTCCTGGGCTCAAGTGATCCACCTGCCTTGGCCTTCCAAAGTGCTGGCCTTGTACCATAAAACCTATGCTTGGTATATAGGAATGGTGTCATGGTAAATGGAGTCTCCTGGAGGATATGCACATTTTGTTTCATAAGCTAATTTCTTGGCCACCTCCCTTCTCTCTTTGTCTTACAGAGTGAAGAATGATGACCTTGTGAAAGTTCAGGTATAGGTGGGCTGAGTGTGGAATGGGAGGGTAGGGCCAGCCCAAGGGAAAAGGGCAGAATGCTGGGTCAGGAGTTTGATGCATTTCCCCTATTATTAGCAGTGAAATAGGAGCTGCCTTGTTGGTAACTATTGGCCCTAAAGCACTTAGTTATACCTAAGTTATATCAGGTCTCAACTGAATGTATGTTCCTGTGAGGCTGTTCCTAGTTACAGTTAGTATTTTATAATATTGTAAGATTATTTTTAGTAGGTAGAAAGGGGATTGCCTAGATGCTAATGGTGCCTCAGTCCATGAACTGGGAGCTCTAGCACATGAATGGGGGGTAATGATGGGAAGTAGCCACATTCCCATTTTTAACCCCTGCCTTCCCCGTTATCAGCTTCCTCCTTACGTGCTTCAGGAATTGCCTGGGCACTCCACTTTTCTGGAGTTTCAGGGAAGACCTTAGATAGCTGTTTGTTATACCGATTTAGGTTTTCCAGGAGAATCTGGTCTCTCTTTGCACCAATCTGGTGGATGATCCGGACTTCATCTGTGAACAGACAAAGAAAGAGTGAGTTCCCTATAACCTCCATGTTTCCTTTCTTCCTGGGTTCCCAGTCACCAGGATCAGACCCAACTTCCTTTTACCCTAATCTAAGCCCCTAGGATCCATGACTAACATACTCTGGGGCATCCTTTGAAGGTGACCATTGCTTAGAAATATCACAGTGATAAGTCACCGTAGTGTCTGTGGGAAAAAAAAAATGTCATAGCTAGTCGCCTCATTAGAGGTCTGGGAGCCAAGGATGGTGCTTTCTTTCCTAAGGCAGAACCCATGGCCAGGTGCCGTGGCTCACACCTGTAATCTCAGCACTTTGGGATGCCAAGGCAGGTGGATCACTTGTGGTCAGGAGTTCGAGACCAGCCTGGGCAACATTGTGAGACCCTGTCTCTACAAAAACTACAAAAATTAGCTGGGTACAACTACTCGGGAGGCTGAGGCAGGAGTATCTATTGAGCCTAGGAGGTGGCGGTTGCAGTGAAGATAGCAGCACTGCACTCCAGCCTAGGCAATGGGAGTGAAACCCTGTTTCAAAAAAAAGAAAAGAACCTATATAACCACTTAGAGGCCTTATCCCTTACGAAAAGCTAGATACTACAAAAGAGGCACCTTATTAATCCCATGAGTCATGAATCCTTAGAGTAATTTTGTTAAACACTTTGAGAATTCTTTCAGCTGCAGCAGTTTAGGAACGAGATGGGGCTTGGGAAGAAGAAACAGCTTGGAACACGAAGACCTAGATTAGGTATCCTGGAAGCCCAGGCACCTAGAAGACAGCAGTAGGGAAGGGGAAGGTGATGAACATTTACTGAACACCTTAGACAGTGGGCAAGAAGCATTACAGGTGCTTTCTCATCTACTCAAAGTGCATTTTTGTTAGTATCACTTCACAAATAAGGTACTTATGGATCAGAGGGATTATATAATTTACTGAAAGTTACTAAAAAATATTGAGCCAGGATTTAAACCCAAATGTGCCTGACTCCAAAGCCCTAATTTTTTCCAAATTAGGATGGTGGGAGAATATTTCAAAGTGAGAGAAGGGAGAAGGGTGGACAGAGAAGAGACTGGTTTTTCCCAAAGTCTTGCCTATTTTACAGTTCCGTCCTTCACTGCCTCTTTAGTAAGATGGAGGGACAGAGAAAGCAGGGAGAGAGAGCAGTTCCATCCCTATTAGATATCATTCCCAACCCGACTCCTATGCTAGTATGGGTGCTGGGTCATGAACATGAAAACCAGGGTCATCCAGGGCCTCTTGTCCATAACCACGACTGTCTCGAGCCCCCAGTGACCTTCCATCTCCCGGGCCCATGTCCTCCTCTGCCCCTACCACAGGGGCCCAGCTCTATTACCAAAGTAAATCTCCTGTTCAAAGGTGTTGTCTGTGGAGTAGGCAAACTTTCCAGCTTGGGGATTCACCTGGCGAAAGTAGCTCTGGTTTTGGGGCTGGGAGATGCTCATCTTTTCATGGATATCTTCAGTGGTCTTATTGCCGGGCATGATTTCAACTGTCTCTGCTTGTGGGAAGTAACTGGGCAATCTTGGCAAGGGTGAGAAAGGAGGGAAAAGTGGGAAAGAGTAGAAGGTGGATCCCCCTTTCCACTAGATCCACAGCTCATTTCCTTTCCTCTTTAAGCTTAGCTCCTACACCCGTGAACACGCAGAACACCTATGTTTAACTTTTAGCCTTGTCCCCAACTTGCCAGTTGAATGTGGAGCTGCCAGAAGGGCCTGTCTACAGCTGCCTTGCCCAGCTACTGAAGGATCCACACCTTCTGCAGCCACCAGGCAGCATAGCAGAGCGGCTGTGCTCCAGCATAACCCTTTGTTAACATTCGTGCCCTTAGAGGCTGCATGGCCTTGGAGAAGCGAACCCACCTCCTACGTCATCTCACTCTGTCTATTCTGTATGTGGTTATTTAATGTCCATCCACCTGGTGGACAGGCTGTAAGCTCCTTAAAGGTGCATGTCTGTGTCTGTCACTTTTACATTGTATTCCCAGCACTTTGCAGAGTACCTGGAAAGTCGCAAGAACACAGTTTATATTTGTCTAACAAATAAATAAACGGATTTCCACTTATTTTTATTTCACTCTTGGGAATCAGGGATAGTGTAATAGCTCGTCTTCCCTCTAGCTATAAATGAGATGGAAGCAAACTGAGAAAGATGTACTCATCTTTTTCTCTCAGGTTGTCTGGTTCTCTGTCCTGTAGCTAGTCAGTTTTTGAGTCAGTGACACCCTGGTTCCTTATTCAGAGTGAGGCAGGACCACTCAGTGCTATGAGGTTCTTGCCTTCCTCACTCCACCAAGGATACATTTCTGGGAGCACCTGGATAGTAACTAGACCACCAGTCAGATGGCTAAGTCTGCTGGAAAAGGTTGGGAACCAATCCCTTTCAGAGCAGTGGTTCCCAGCTGGGAATGATTTTGTCCCTCTTGGAGACACTTGGCAGTGTTTGAGACATCTTTGGTCATCACAGCTAGGAGGTTGTGCTCTGGTGGGTATGAGTCAGGGATGCTACTAGCATCCTATAATGCATAGGGCAGCTCCCACAGCAAAAATTATCCAACCCAGAATGTCAGCAGTGCAGACTGAGAAACCTTACTTTGCAGAGCTCTCAGGGAGCAGGCTGCTGGTGGAGAACATGAGGTTGACGGGAGAGTGCATTCCGAAATCGGAAATGTGAGTCCACCTGGGAGTCCCTGAAGGGGAGTCAGGGATTATCAAGGGTGTGCTTGGGGCCCTGGCCAGTATACCTGTAGTAAGCAGGAAGCAGCAGTTCTGGCTTCTTCTTTTCCTGTGGGGGTGGGATGACACCTTGATCCTCAAACTCTGCTGTTTCTTCTGCCTCCAGCTGTTTCAGGAGCTCCAGGTCACTGGAGGAGGTAAGCTCGTCCCGGATGTGACTCCAGTCGTACTGCTGGCGCAGGAAGCTCTGCCACTTGTTGGGGGATGCCCCGGGCCTTTGAGGACGCTTGTTCTGGAGCCATCGGGCTGTGCGCTTGTTCAGCTTTTCCAGCACAGTGTCCTCCCATGCTCTGGCCTCCTTCTCAGGAGGCGAAAGCCAGGCTTCTCTGTCCTCCAGGTTCACATCTGGAGAAGGCGGCCGACCTAGACCATCTGGATGCATGCAGGGACGCTGGATGAGAGGGCGGGGTGATTCCCAGACGGCACCTGCTGGCTTCAATTTCTTCAGCTTCTTTTCAGGATTGGCAGAGCTTTCTGTCTTCATAGCCAGGGAGGTGTCTCCTGCTAAGGGACTTGAGGAACCCAGGAACTTGAAGCTAACAGGTTTCTGAGGCCGGGCCTTCCTGATCCGGGGAGTGTGGATGATGCCATCGGTGTTGTAGAGGTGGTCAAAGCTGTACTGGCTGTAAGGAATGCTGGGCAGCCCTCGCTGCAGCACCACCTCCTGAGAGAAGGTAAGGTTTGCAGCAGCCATTTTCAAATATTGGCTCTTGCGCTGTAGACAGTGCCGTGAGCTGACCTGAGGCATACTGGCGACAGAGGCACACTCCTCCTTGCCTTTCAGTTTTGAGTAGTTTAACGTCATGCCCCATCCCAGCCGTGGGGGCAGTGACTGATAGAAGCAATGAGGGAGAAAGGTCTTTTCCTTCTGGGTCCTGGTCATGCTGTTTCCCAGCAAATGCTTCCTTCCACACTGCCTGGCCCAGAGGCAAGGCCTGGAGACGACGCCAGGCACCTGTTAAGGGAATGGGAGGAACTGATGAGAGCACTAGGTCAGCAGAAATTGGTAGCCCATAGCAGTTCGGAAAGAGAGTAACTTGAAAAACAGATGGAAAGGGGGTGGGGAAAAACCACATCAATTAGAACAAAAGAAAATGGTGCAACATTCTAAATATTTCTTGTATCAGACCCTCATCTCCATGTGAGGGATGACTGCTTTTCGGCAGCATCCCGTGCTTCCAGTTTGTCTTCAGATGTTGCTTTCTTTCGTTCAAAAGGCTTATGGCATAAAGTTCAGACTATTCAGCATGGCATTCAGGGTTCTCCATGACTTTGGCCTCAGTTTGTGACTTTGTCCTGGCATGTAACCTCTGCTTGAGCCAGTCCAGTCTCCTGCCTGTTCTCTGAGTATCTTCTCTCCACATAATGGAGCTTCCTTCTGTATCCTCTACATGACATAGGCTTTCATACCTGACACAAATTCTATCCAGTTTCTAGGCCCAGCTCAATCTGTCCTGTTCCATAACTCTTTCTTGACCTATCCAGGCCACCAGGTCATACCCAAGTTTATAAATCACTCCTAATCCGTACCACTTACTTTAACTGTTAATCCTATGACAGCTCACATTGTTAAAGATTCTAACTCCACTGCACAGTGACCACGTCTCCTGTTTCTTCTTTCAGAGTCACCCAGCACATCTACTGCCACACAGTTTTTCATTGTTAAAGTATTGAACAGCTGTAACATATTTTATCAAATAGGTAAATGGTTTTGACTCTTCCTGAATTAATTGGATGGGTTGTTTCCAGATTGTAGCTAGCATGGCAAACACTGTAGATACAAATGCTTAGATTTAGTGTTAGTTTTGTTTTGTTTTCCTTTTGAAGCACTCCCTTGGCCTAATAATGATCGTTTTGGAATACCTTGCTGTGGGGTTTACGTAGGGAAGATATTATGATCTTCATTTCCCATTGGAAGAAGCTGAGGTTCAGAGAGGTAGGTAAATTGCTTCAGATCAGATAACCCATAAGCAGAGGAGTCAGGTTTCAAACCTAGCCTGCTAGATCACAACTCTGGAGCACTTAACCTCCTTAACCTCTGTGCCACACTGGCCTTGGCTCAAGCGCCACTCCCTACCGCTCACTTTGTTGGCCTTGCCACTCCCAGGAGCGGGTAGGACTCTTTATGCATAAGGAGGAAGGAGAGACCATTATTCCATGTCTTTCTATCCTGCTAGTGTCAACTCCTGCTCTGTGTCCAAGGTGCCCCACAGACCAGATCTGACTTGTTTCTCTTTCCTCCTTAACCCGCACACAGCCTCTCTCCCTAGGGCATGATTTCTCTTACTGTCTTCCATGTGTAAAAGTGACCTTGTTGTATTTCTTTCTGTTAAGGGTAAGTTGTGTGTGTGTGTGTGTGTGTGTGTGTTTTGAGACAGGGTCTCCTTCTGTCACCCAGGCTGGAGTGCAGCACTGACATCATAGCTCACTGCAGCCTCAACCTCCTGGGCTCAAGTAATCCTCCCACCTCATCCTCCCGAGTAGCTGGGACTACAGGTGCATGTGCCACCACATCCAGCTATCTGTTCATTTTTAGGAGACATGGGGTCTTAGTATGTTGCCCAGGCTGGTCTCAAACTCTCAGGGTCGACAGGTCACCGGCCTCAGCCTCTCAATGCGCTGGAATTACAAGTGTGAGCCACGGTGCTCAGTGAAGGCTCAACTTTCATCTAGTTGCTATTAGGCCAGAATCAATAACCTCCCTCAAATTAAGGGACACATGATTAATATGCTATCACTCCAGGACTTTTTTCACATGAGGCTAAATTGAATTGCTTCATCTCTTCACAACCATGAAGGCAATGTCTTTACAATGGCCCTTGGTATTTAAATAGACTGGAAAAGGTAGGAAAAAGAGGGTGGTCACAAGATGATTTTTTTTCCCCTGAAACAGTGGCTACTCTTACTGGTTGAAAATGGAAAGGCTGGAGCAAGATGGGCAGACGGAACCCTCCAGCAATTGTCTCCATGCAGGTACACCAAACTGAACAACTGTCCCTGCAAGAAAAGCACCTTCAGGCCGGGCGCAGTGACTCATGGTCGCCAGTACTTTGAGGGGCCCAGGCAGGCAAATCACTTGAAGTCAGGAGTTCGAGACTAGCCTGGCCAACATGGAGAAACCTCATCTCTACTACAAATACAAAAATTAGCTGAGTGTGATGGCAGGGGCCTGTAATCCCAGCTACTCGGGAGGCTGAGGCAGGAGAATCGCTTGAAGCTGGGAAGCGGAGGTTGCAGTGAGATGAAATGGTGCCACTGCACGCCAGCCTGGGTGACAGCGTGAGACTCCTTATTTAAAAAAAAAAAAAAAAAAGAGGCTGGGTGCAGTGGCTCCACGCCTGTAATCCCAGCACTTTGGGAGGCCAAGGCGGGTGGGTTCACGAGTTCGAGACCAGTGTGGCCAACATGGTGAAACCCTGTCTCTAAAAAAATTTAAAAAAGAAAAGCATCTTCATAAGCAACAGAAAATCAGGTGGTTTTCTTTCTTTTTTTTAGAGCTAGCTGAGGTTTTATTTTGGACCAAAAAAAAAGCCATTGAATTGTTCTGCAGCTGGAGGCATAGGCAAGGGGGATCCCCAGGCAGTAAACTCCTCTGCGGGTGGGCTGAGGGCTAGGGCTGAGCCTCAGGTGGGTCTCCTGTTCCCCATGCTGCCTTGCACAGGGGCCTCTCTCCCAGGCTCTGGGGCAGCTTCAGGAGAAGCAGGCTGGGAGGGCCTGCCACAGCTGTTCACTTAGGCAGAATGTCTGAGGACTCAGACACCAGCCTCCCATCATGGGTCTCAATCTTCTTCACAACCATGGCCCTGATGGAGCTGGTGTGGTTGAAGGAGCTGGAGCCCACACCAGAGCCAAAGCTGGAGCCCAGTCTGTAGCTGAGGCCAGGGCTTGTGAGGCCCCCATAGGCAGAGGTCAGACCACCTGCATAGCCCCTGGTGGCCTTTGTATGGATACTCATGTTCTGCATTCCAGACTCCAGCCGGCTCTCCTCGCCCTCCAGCAGCTTCCTGTAGGTGGCGATCTCAATGTCCAGGGCTAACTTGATGTTCCTCAGCTCGTGGTACTCACGCAGCTGCTGTGCTATGTCCTGCTTGGCCCACTGCAGGGCGGCCTCCAGCTTGGACAGCTTGGCATTGGCATCCTTAACGGCCAGCCCCCCGTGCTGCTCAGTGTCTGCGATGGCAGCCTCCAGGGAAGCCCTCTGGCCTTTAAAGCCCTCAATCTCAGCCTGGAGCCGGCTGATGTTCTGGTTCATCTTAGAGATCTCAGTCTTGGTATGCCGCAGGTCATCCCCGTGCTTCCCAGCCGGCATACTTGATCTGGTACATGCTCTCAGCCTCAGCCTGCCTGCAGTTGGCGGTCTCCTTGTATTGTGCCTTGACCTCAGCAATGATGCTGTCCGTGTTCAGGGAGCGGCTGTTGTCCGTGGACCACAGACGTGTCTGAGATCTGGGACTGCAGCTCCGGGACCTCCTCTTCATACAGCTGCCTGAGGAAGTCGATCTCATCAGTCAGTCCTTCCAGGAGAAATTCAGCTCTACCTTGTTCATGTAAGCTTCATCCACATCCTTATGAGGACAAACTCATTCTCCATCTCTGTACAGTTATTGATCTCATCCTCATACTTGCTCTTGAAGTCCTCCATCAGCCCCTGCATGTTGCCAAGCTCTGCCTCCAGCTTCAGCTTCTCCTGGCCCAGAGTCTCCAGGTACCGCTCAAGATTGTTGATGTAGCTCTCTAACATGTTGTCCATGTTGCTCCAAGCTGTCTTCTGCTGCTGCGGGAGACGCCACTTGGTCTCCAGCATCTTGCTCTGCTGTTCCAAGAACCGTACCTTGTTGATGAAGGAGGCAAAGTTGTTGTTAAGGGTCTTGATCTGCTTCTTCTCCTGGGTATGTGTGGCCTGGATGTTGGGCTCCACCTCCAGGTTAAGGGGGCTCATCAGGCTCTGGTTGACCGTGACGGCGGTGATGCCTCCCATGCCCCTGCCGCTGGCTCCACCATAGCCTGCACCCAGCCTACCCCAGAAGCTGCTGCTGCCCACTTGGGAGAAGCTTGAGGAGCTGATTTGGGCACTGGGCCTGTCTTATAAGATTCTTGCTAAGAGGAGTTCCCTCAGCATCCGCTGAAGGCCCAGGGGCCAGAAGTGGATACCTTGTAGGACTTCTGGGTCACCCTGATGGACATGGTAGAGGCAGGAGTGGAGGCTGGCAGGCTGAACCAGGCAGAGATTCCAAAAGGATCAGAGAAACTGCTTCTTTTTTTCTTTTTTTAAGATAGGGTGTCACCATGATGGCCAGGCTGGTCTTGAACTCCTGACCTCAGGTGATCCACCCACCTCGGCCTCCCAAAGTGCTAGGATTACAGGCGTGAGCCACTGCGCCCGGCCAAAGCTGCTTCTTGACATTACCTGATTTTCATATCATATCAAGGGAAGAGGCACTGAAGAGGGTGGGAAAGATGATCCTGCATCGCCTATCCCCTCCTCCCCCACACCTGGCACAACAGCTTGGAGAAAGAATCTGTGCACATGGGGGAGGGAGAGGAGTGTGGGATTTTGCATTGGAACTCACTGCTGCCCTGTCACAGCACAGCATAACACTGAGCAGAATTCTGCTGGTGCCCACAGAGGAAGCATTTAGATCAGCTCTGGGCCAGAGGAGAATCCTCAGCCAGAGCTGGACGGACCAGAGTCCCAGCTGGTTCTACCAGCAGCTCACCAAAGTGGCCTAGGGCCCTGAATAAATATGAGTGACAGTCAGGTCACAAGGACTATAGTCCTTGGGCAAACCCTGGAGCTGCACTGGTTATGGAGGCAGGGGACTTGCAGTGTGTGTAACCCCATGTGACACCAGCTGTGGTGGCCAAGGGAGTGCCTGCATCATTCCTCCCCCAACTCCAGGCAGGGCAGCTCAGGGAGAGATGCTCTTCTGGACTTCTTCTTGCAATCTGAGTAGCAGCTCAGCCACAGGAAAATAAAGCACCAGACAGAATCCTGAAGCTCCTGATTCCAGGCCTTTGCTCCTACACTACACTTCCAGACCCACCGTGGACCAGAAGGGAATTCACTACTCTGGCAGGTCAGACCTAGTCCTGGCAGAATTCACCACCTGCTGACTAAAGTGCCCTTGGGCTTTGAGTAAATGTCAGTGGTAGCTAAGGAGTAGTGCCCACAGGCCTTGGGCAGGACCCAATACTGTACTGGTCTGCAAAGCTTCAGGTGTGACCCAGGGCACTGCCATCTGTGGTGGCCATGGGAGTGCTCATGTTACCCCTTCCCCAACTCCAGGCAGCCCAGGGGGGAGAGAGATTCCTGATTGGGGGAAAGAGAGGAAAGAAAGTGAGAGATGTTACCTGGGTAACCAGGGAATTCTTCCTTATCTTACCCAAAGCCACCAAGGAGTGTATCCAGGAGTTGGCACCAGTTGCAGGTGTCATAGGCTTAGGGCACCCCCCAGTACACATCAGCTGCAGAGACCATAGGATTAAGTCACAACACTTAATCCCCTTTGAATATATGGAAAGCCTTCTCAAGGAAGATAGGTACAAATAAACCCAGACTGCAAAGACTGGAATAAATACCTAACTCTTCAATGTCCAGACATTGATGACCATCCACAAGCATCAAGAACATCAAGAAAATGTTACTTCACCAAACAGACTAAATAAGACACCAGTGACCAATCCGGGAGTGACAGAGATATGTGACCTTTCCAGACAGGGAATTCAAAATAGTGGTCTTGAAGAAGGTCAAACATTGAGATAACAAGATAAGGAATTCAGAATTCTATCAAAGAAATTTCACAGAGATTGAAATAATAGAAATCAAGCAGAAAGGCTGCTCTGCCTATGGAGTAGCCATTCTTTCATTTCTTTACTTTTCTAATAAACTTGCTTTCACTTTGCAAAAAGAAAAAAAATCAAGCGTAAATTCTAGAGCTGAAAAATTCAGTTGAGTGAAAAACGCATTAAAGTCTCTCAACAGCAGAATTGGTCAAGCAGAAGAAAGAATAGGTGAGCTCGAAGACAGGTTATATGAAAATATACAGTCTGAGGATTAAAAGGAAAAAAAAAGAATAAAAAAGGAAGCATGCCTACAAGAACTAGAAAATAGCCTCAGAAGGGCAAGTTGAAGAGTTATTGGCTTTTAAAAGGATGTAGAGGGAGAGATTAATGTAAAAAGTTTATTTAAAGAAATAGTAACAGAGAACTTTCTAAACCTAGAGAAAGATATGAATATACAGGTATAGGAAGGTCATAAAACACCAAGCCAACTCAACCCCAAAAAGACTACCTCAAGGCATATAATAATCAAACTCTCAAAGGTCAAGGCTAAAAAATGATCCTAAAAGCAGCAGGAGAAAAGAAGCAACTACTGATGACATCATAAAGGAGCTCCAGTATGGCTGGTAGCAGACTTCTCAGCAGAAACTTGACAAGTCAGGGGAGAGTGAGATGACACATTCAAAGTGCTGAAGGAAAAAAACTTCCAATCTAGAATATTACATTCAGCAAAAACAGCCTTCAAACATGAAGGAGAAATAAAGATGTTCTTAGTAAAAAAACAAACAAACAAAAAACAAAAACTCAGGGACTTTGTCAACACCAGACCTGCCTTATAAGATTCTTGCTAAGAGGAGTTCCTCACTGGTTGAATATGAATGGTCAAATGAAAACAACATTAACATTCTCCTGTTTGCATATTCTTCTAAAACATTTTGCATTCCTAACACATCAGGGTGTCCACATCTTCTAAGGCAGGGGACAATTTGATCCTAAACGCTTGAAAAATGGATGAGGACTGGTTTTATCCCAAGATGACTACTTATAAGGAGTGATTGGCCGGGCGCGGTGGTTCACACCTGTAATCCCAGCACTTTGGGAAACTGAGGTAGGTGGATCACCCGAGGTCATGAGTTTGAGACCAGCCAGTCTGACTGACATGGTGAAACCCGCGTCTCTACTAAAAATACAAAATTAGCCGGGCATGGTGGCACATGCCTGTAATCCCAGCTACTTGGGAAGCTGAGGCAGGAGAATCGCTTGAACTTGGGAGGCAGAGGTTGCAGTGAGCTGAAATCCTGCCATTATACTTCAGCCGGGGTAACAAATGAAACTTCGTCCAAAAAAACAAAAAGAGTGATTTAGCGTGTCCCCAGATAAATGCCCTTTAGCCTGTGACAAAAAGACTCTTTAGTTAAAATGTAAACATCCCCAAAAGAATACCATATTACCATTATTATAAATTCTTAAGGAATAGTTATTATCATCTGATATGATGCTTTATTTAGAAGGAAGGGAACCCATGATAGGTCTGTTCTGAAAAGGAATGGGGACAGGACAAAATGTTACGAGGTCTGATCAGAAGAGGCTTGTTCAGACTTGTCTTTGTCTTGGAATAATGGGACAGGTATAAGGCCAAATTACACACTTCCCAGTCATGTTACCTCGGGTAAATAATTTAAAATCTGTAGTTTGCCAATCTGAAAATTGAGTCTGATACCTGTTCTAATTTAGTGTTGATTGATATGATGCTCAAAATTAGAACATGTATGAAAGTTCTTTACAAACTGTAAAATATATGTGTAAGGAATTATTATTGGTTTAGAGGATGGACTATTGTCTTTAGAAGGCAAGTCTCTGGGTCCCACAGTTAGATGCACTGGGCGCTCTGGGAAAAATTTAGGGGTATGGGGCATTCAGCAATTAGAGGGTGCTTAGAGAAAGAAGAAAGGACTTATTAATGGAGTTTGGAGGCCCCTTATTATCTAAACTTACACATTATGTGACCAGCATCATAAGACACCACCCCACTCCCAACAGATAGCCCTCTAGAACCAAAAACAGATGGCAGGTCCTGGGTCCTGTACATTGACAGCATAAAAAATTGAATGAGTTGATCATGGCATAACTGCAGTCCAGGCCCTGCAATGAGCAACCACCAGCATTATCTGCATTTCTAGGAACTTGGGCAGGAAGGGTGGGAATGGGGTTGGAAGGGTTAGGCCATATGCCTCTAGTTAAACTCTGATGAACTTCCTATATCCCCAACTGGAAAACGTGGGAGTTGGACTAAATTCCTCTCCTGCCTCTAATATTTTATGAATATAAGAACTCAACTCAAATTGGGTAGTATCTCAGAGATTCCAAATTTAGTTCTACTTTTCTGTTTGCTTATCAGCCCAGTGGTCAAAGCAGGTTGAGTAATGTGTGCTAAAAGGAGTAATATCTTGCATTTTCCCTTCGGTTATTAAAATAGAGGAAACTGCCCTGAAAGAAAAAGTTAAAAAGCAATAAGCCTTAGTATCAGCATCTTCTGAAAGCCAAAAGCTTTTTTTAAAAAAACAAAAATAATACACTCTAATCTCTACCAACAGATTTTGATTCTGAAGTTCCGAGCTGGAGTCCAAGAGTGTGCAGTCAGCTTCTGGGGTGGTGTTCGTTAGATAGAGTTTTTTGTTTGCTTATTTACTTATGAGACAGGGCCTCACTGTGTCACCCAAGCTGGAGTGCAGTGGCACAATCATGGCTCACTGCAGCCTTGCCTCCCAGGCTCAAGCAATCCTCCTGCCTCAGCGCCCCCAGTAGCTAGGACCACAGGTGCGCCTCACCATGCCTGGCTAATGTGTTAAAACTTTTTTTAAAGATGGAGTCTTACTATGTTGTCCAGGTTGGTTTCAAACTCCTGGACTCAAGCGATCTTCCTGCCTCGGCCTCCTGAAATGCTGGGACTGCGCCTGGAGTAGATATGGGTAAAGGACCCTTTACATCAGACTCTTGTGTTCTACTCCCAGAATGTTGGTTCAGTAGGCTGCAAGTGAGGCCCAGAGATCTGCATTTTCACAAGCTCTCAGGGGTTTAATACACATTAAATTTAAAGAAAGCACAGCCCAAAGGTTATCAGTGGGCTGTATGAAGGAAGCCTTGTTAGTGGGGAGAGTGGGATTAGAGAACAGCTTCTTAACCTGGCTTGTTTCAAATCCCTTTCTGCTGTTTTGCCCTCCAAAAGTTCCCCTCATTTTTCCCCCTCTACTTTCTAATTTCTCGCCATGCACTCATACAGCTATACAGCTGGCTCCAGAGATTACTCAGAAAACTCTGCCATAAAGATTACCTGGTCTAATGCCTTGATTTTTTTTTCTCTGTTACGCAGGCTGGAGTGCAGTGGCGCAATCATGGCTCACTGCAGCCTTGACTTCCTGGGTTTAAGTGATCCTCCCACATAGCTGGGACTGTAGGCACATAGCACCACTCTCAGCTAAACTTTTTTTTTTAGAGATAGAGTCTCACTATGTTGCTCAGACTGATCTTGAACTCCTGGACTCAAGCGATCATCCCGCCTTGGCCTCCCGAAATGCTGGGAATACAGGCATGAGCCACTGCAGCAGGCCTAATGTCTTGATTTTATAAATCCCCAAACTGGGGCCCAGAGAGAAGAGATATAATTAAGATCACTGGCCAGGTGCAGTGGCTCATGCCTGTAATCCCAGCACTTTGAGAGGCCGAGGTGGGCGGATCATGAGGTCAAGAGATTGAGACCATCCTGGCCAACATGGTAAAACCCCGTCTCTACTAAAAATCAAAAAGAAAAAAAAAATCACCATACTGATTGGTATCTGAAGTAATACTCTTTTGACACCTAATCCAAAGTTTTTTCAGCTACCTCAGGTTGCCTTTCATCTTCTAGCTGACACCATCGAGCACATTTCAGATACTGGCAAAGGAGCAGTGTTTCAAAATTACCTTCCAAATGGCCTCCCACAGCACAGTCCTCAGAGAGAAGCAAGTTTCTGCATCTTAAGCCTTCCTTGGTTTCTTAGGTTCCAAAGCTGTTTCTATCGGTCTCCAAGCAACCAACCCTTTAGAATTCCATGTGTCTACTCAGAGAACTTGTGGGTTCAGCTGGGGGTATCATCAACTATTTATTAAATTTCCTTCTTTGTAAACTGAGCTTTGAGAAATTGCATCATATTTACTGATTATTCATTGGTGGTTTCATGGATTTCTTGTCATTCTCTTTATTTATTTTATTGTTTTGATGGAGTCTCACTCTGTCACCCAGGCTGGAGTGCAGTGGCGTGATCTCGGCTCACTGCAACCTCTGCCTCCCAGGTTTAAGTAATTCTCCTGCCTCAGCCTCCCAAGTAGCTGGTATTACAGCCCATACCACCACCGGCCTCTTGATTATTCTTTGAAAAATAAACCTCAGCTGGGCCGGATGGCTCACACCTGTAATCCCAGCACTTTGGGAGGCTGAGGCAGGCAGATCAACTAAGGTCAGGAGTTTGAGGCCAGCCTAACATGGTGAAACTCTGTCTCTACTAAAAATACAAAATTAGCTGGGTCTGTTGGCACATACCTGTAATCCCAGCTACTCAGGAGGCTGAGGCAGGAGAATCTCTCGAACTTGGGAGTTGGAGGTTGCAGTGAGCCAAGATCGTGCCATTGCACTCCGGCCTGGGAAATAAGAGTGAAGCTCCATCTCAAATAAATAAAAATTAAAATTAAAAAACCTCTAGATCTATGCAGCTCAATATTTTTCCCCTATAAAGGCTTATAAATCCTGACAAAGAGGCAAAGCAGGGAACACATGACTACATAGCTCTGGCAGGCATCAGATTACCAGGCTGATAGAACAGATGGTAAAGTAGAAGCTGTCCTTGGACTTTACCATTCCCCTTTCAGCTCCTCCATTGCTATTTAACCTCCTTTGTCCACACAGTTCAATCCCATTTTCCCTGATCTCCAAAGCCTGGCTAGATTATTTGCCATTAACACTTTCTTTTACAAGGGGGACTTTTCACATCTTGTATTTCTAATAGCATAATTTCACATGTACAGAAATTCTTTTCTTTTAGTCATAGAAGTCTTCCAGATATAGAAATTCTGATCTTCAGGAGTCCCCTTGTGAAACTAATTTATCCTGACAGCAGGAAAGATTTCTGGGCCTAAGGCTCTGTCTCACTGACCCAGGTCATGCTATTCAGGTGGTCCATCTCTTGGTTCCAGGCAAGGCTGCTGCTGCTGACCAACCTGAATATGGACTTCAGCACTTGGGCTCAAGCTGCACTCAGACCGTTGGACCCCCACAAAAGAGAGAGAGGGTACATTTTCTGGTATGAAAAGTAAAGCCTAAAAAAATGAAATATTATAACCCTGCTAAGGCAGGAAGATCGTTTGAGCCCAGGAGTTAGAGGCTGCAGTGAGCTATGATGGCACTACTGCACCCTGGCCTGGGTGACAGAGGGAGACCCTGTCTCTAATAAAATAAATCAAAACCCTGTTGAAGGCTGTTGAAATTCACTTGGGATGGCTGGCAAAATATTACGGAAAATATTTACAGAAAGTTATAATTTCAAACCCTTTGGAAGGCCGAAAGGTTTTAATGGGGCAGGCTGAAGGCAGCTGCCTCATTTAGCACAGGAAAGAGGCAGAGACGATAAGAGACTTTCCCAGTTTAAATCTGTTTACCCCACATTCCTTTGTCTCCACTCTGTTTACTCATGTAAATTTTGTGCTGGATGGATGGTCCTCTCAGGGAGATAAAAGGGGAATTACCTGTTAATAGTGTTTACTCTGGGCCCAGGCACCTAAAACTTTATCATTGGTAAAATCACTCTTTTAACCATGTGAATTATCCACAAGTGTGTTAACTTAGAACCTCTGTTGTATCTGAAGTCAAGATGTGGAGAAATTATCACCCTCTGAAAGCACCCTAGCCCACTTAAATCACTGTGATGGTGTGAGACTGCATTCATTCATCCATTATTGAGTTGAGGTCTGCAGGCCAGACTTCCGCAGGTGGTGGTCAGTGTCTCAGAAGGTTCCTCAAAAAATTAAACATAGAATTACTATGTGATACAGCAATTCTACTTCTGGGTATATATTCAAAAGAACTGAAAGCAGGACTGGGCATATCATGAGGTCAGGAGTTCAAGACCAGCCTGGCCAAGATGGTGAAACCCCATCTCTACTAAAAAAAAAAAAAAATACAAAAAATTAGCCAGGTGTGGTGGCAGGTGCCTGGAATCCCAGCTACTCGGGAGGCTGAAGCAGAGAATTGCTTGAACCCAGTAGGCGGAGGTTACAGTGAGCCAAGATTGTGCCACTGCACTCCAGCCTGGGCAACAGAGGGAGACTCTGTCTCAAAAAAAAAAAAAAAAAAAAAAGAGGAACTGAAAGCAGGGACTTTAACAAATATTTCTATACCCATGTTCATAGCAGCATATTCACAATAGCTAAATGGTAGGAACAGCCCAAATGTCCATCAGTGAATGAGTGGATAAACAAAATGTGAAAGATACATACAACAGAATGTTATTCAGCCTTAAAAAGGAATGAAATGGGCCAGGCACAGTGACTCACACCTGTAATCCTAGCACTTTGGGAGGCCAAGGTGGGCAGATCATCTGAGGTCAGGAGTTCAAGACCAGCCTGGCCAACAATGGTGAACCCTGTCTCTACTAAAAATATAAAAAATTAGCCAGGCATGGTGGTGGGTGTCCATAATCCCAGCTAGTTGGGAGGCTGAGGCAGGAGAATTGCTTGAACCTGGGTGGTGGAGGTTGCAGTGAGCCAAGATCGCACCACTGCACTCCAGCCTGGGCAACAAGAGCGAAACCTCATCTCAGAAAAAAGGAATGAAATGGCTGGGCGAGCTGGCTCATGCCTATGATCCCAGCACTTTGGGAGGCTGAGGTAGGAAGACCTCTTGAATCTAGAAGTTCAAGACTAGCTTGGGCAACAAAGTGAGACCCCCGGCTCTACAAAGAACTTAAAAAGTAGCCAGGTGAGGTGGCACATGCTTGTAGTCCCAGCTACTGAGGAGGCTGAGGTGGGAGGATTGCTTGAGCCCAGGAGGTTGAGACTGCAGTGAACCATGATCTTGCACTCCAGAGCCTGGGTGACAGGGCAAAATTTCTGGGGAGAATGAAATTATGATATCCTGTAAGTATATGAATAAACCTTGAAGACATTATGCTAAGTGAAATAAGCCAGACACAAAGGGACAAATACTGTATAATTCCACTTATATGAGGTACCTGAAGTAGTCAAATTCAGAGACAGGAGGTGGAATAGTGGTGGCCAGGGACTGGTGGCAGGGGGTTGGGAAGGGTGGAATGAGGAGTTAATGTTTAATTAAGGGTAAAGAGTTTCATTGAGGGATGATGCAAAAGTTGTGGATCAGGCACGGTGGCTCACGCCTGTAATCCCAGCACTTTGGGAGGCTGAGGCAGGCAGATCACGAGGTCAGGAGTTCAAGGCCAGCTTGGCCAACACGGTGAAACCCCATCTCTATTGAAAATATAAAATTTAGCTGGGTGTGGTGGCTCGTGACTGCAATCTCTGCTACTCAAGAGGCTGAGGCAGGAGAATTGCTGGAACCTGGGAGGCGGAGGTTGCAGTGAGCCGAGATTGCACCACTGCACTCCAGCCTGGGCAACAGAGCAAGACTCTGTCTCAAAAAAAAAAAAAAAGAAAGACAAAAGAAAAGAAAAGAAAATTAGGCCAGGAGTGGTGGCTCACGCCTGTAATCCCAGCACTTTAGGAGGCCAAGGCGGGTAGATCACAAGGTCAGGAGTTTGAGACCAGCCTGGCCAAGATGGTGAAACCCCATTTCTACTAAAAATACAAAAATTAGCCATGCGTGGTGGTGGGCACCTGTAATCCCAGCTACTGGGGAGGCTGAGGCAAGGAATTGCTTGAACCCAGGAGGCGGAGGTTGCAGTGAGCCGAGATCGAGCCACTGTACTCCAGCCTGGGCGACAGAGGGAGACTCCGTCTCAAAGAAAAAAAAAAATTAGCCAGGCATGGTGGTGCATGCCTGTGGTCTCAGGTACTCGGGAGGCTAAGATGAGAGGACTGCCTAAGCCTGGGAGGTCGAGGCTGCGGTGAGCTATGATCGCACCATTGCACTCCAGCCTGGGTAACACAGTGAGACCCTGTCTTAAAAAACAAACAAACAAGTACTATGCATAAAATCATAAGGCTCAAGAAACAACAATTTGAAGTAGTTAGATGTGTGTGTTTTAGTTATTTTCATGTCTTCTCAGTTTTTTGTTTTTTTAAGAGATGAGGTCTTGCTCTGTTGCTCAAGCTGGTATCGAACTCCTCCTGGGCTCAAGCAATCTTCTGCCTAGGCCTCCCTAACACCAGGGACTACAGGCATGCACCATTGCACCCAGGTACTGGGGTAGTTTTTGACTAGTCTTTTTAAAAAAATATGTTAATATCTTAGTAAAAAGTATATTTATATTGTTCTCTAACCTGCTTTTTTCATGTTTCATGGAAAAATTATCATATATTCTTCTGCTATATAACTTAAAATGACTACCCTGCTTTCATTTATGACATCACAACTAAACTAGTTAAACCAAATTTATATTGCTAACTTTTCTAATTTTTTCTCTATTAAAATGATAAAAGCATTGTAGCCAAATATTTATACACATTCATGAAGGTTTACTGAAAAGAAATTGTTAGAAGTGCAACTGTGAATCAAAGAGAATGCATGTTTTAACTATTTTTGCCTAGAAAAAAAGAAAAAAAGGCCGGACAAGATGGCTGATGCCTATAAATTCCCAGTACTTTGGTAGGCCAAAGTGGTGGATAACTTGAGGTCAGGAGTTTGAGACCAGCCTGGCCAACATGGCGAAACCCCATCTCTACTAAAAATACAAAAAATTAGCTGGGCGTGGTGGTGGGTGCCTGTAATCCCAGCTATTTGGGAGACTGAGGCAGAAGAATCGCTTGAACCTGGGAGGCGGAGGTTGCAGTGAGCCAAGATCACACCTCTGCACTCCAGTCTGGGTGACAGAGAGAGACTCCATCTAAAAAAAAAAGAAAAAAAAAGAAAAAAGAAAAAAAAATGTTTGCTTCATTGCCATGAAAAGGTCATACCGTTTTTACATCCACCAGCACATGAGTTTCTTTTCCAAATCTTCAACATCCTGTGAGAAATAGTTAAAGCATAGTTGTTCAGAGCACAGGCTTGAGAATCAGATTTCAAAGGTATGAATCTTCTCCCTTTTTTTCATTTTTAGAGGCAGGGTCTTGCTATGTTGTCCAGGCTGGTTTCAAACTCTTGGCCTTAAGCAACCTTGCCACCTCAGCCTTCAAATACACTGGGATTACAGGTGTGAACCACCTTGCCCAACTTCCACTTTCTAGCTGTCTGATCTTCAGAAAATCAGTTAAATTCTCTGGGCCATAATTTACTAATAGGTTTCTTGTAAGTATTAATAATTAGCTACTATTATTTACCTCCTTTAGTTCCTGAGACTCCTATGCACAAAATACACTTGATGTGTGCCACAGAACCTAATAGCCAAAGGTAATTAGAACTACAGGTAGTTGTATGATTAATGACACGGGACACGAGACCATTTGGAACTAGGTAAAAAGGCTTACCTTGAGGACAGCCTTATTAGAAGCAGAGGCAAATACAGGTTTTGTGAGTTTGAAGCTTATGCATGTATAGGTTTCTCTAATTATAAAGATAGGAAATTACAAAATCAGGTACAAAGGCTTGGGAGGGGCCTAAAGCTTAAGTTTGATGAAAAAACCACCTCTGGTTGGAACCAATAGCTTATGAAAAGGTAGAAAAAAGCCTGGTGCATGGGACACTCCTTATGTCCTAGCTATTTGAGAGGCTGAGGCAGGAAGATAGCTTGAGCCCAGGAGTTTGAGGCTTTTAAGTGTGCAATGATGGTAAACAGCTGCTGTACTCCAGGCTGGCAACATAGTGAGACCCTATCTTTTAGAAAAAAGAAGAAAAAAAGGATGAGAGAGGTAACACTTGCCTGACTGGAACAAAAATGAGAAACCCGTATAAGAAAATAACTATGGGCAGGTGAGGTGGCCAATGCCTGTAATCCCGGGACTTTGAAAGGCCAAAGTGAGCGGATCACCTGACGTCAAGAGTTCGAGACCAGCCTGGTCAACATAGTGAAACTCCCGTCTCTACAAAAAACACAAAAATTAGCTGGGTGTGGTGGTAGGCGCCTGTAATCCTAGCTACTTGGGAGGCTAAGGAAGGAGAATCCCTTGAACCCTGGAGGCGGAGGTTGCAGTAGCCGAGATTGCACGAGAAAGAAAGGAGGGACGGGAGAGAAGGGAGAAAAAAAGAAAAGAATAACTACTACTTCATTTGGCTATTTTTACACCTGTAAGGAATGAAGCTCAGAGGTCACACAGCTAGTAAGAAGCCAGCACCCTTCGATGTGGGATTGATGTGGAGGATAGGCATATACAGAGAACACACAAGCAAAATATCATGGTGCAGATTTTGAAAGAAAAGCCCCATGATTAGTAATGAGTGTGAATTAAGAAAGTGATCAAACCCAATTCCAGTCCTGCATTTCTCTTCGCCATCAGGAGTCTGGAGCCTGGAGACTGCTAGCTGCCAGGTTCTTTAAGAATTAGCCCCGGTCCAGCCCACTCCGCGGGCCAGTAGGCTTCTGAAAAGCAAAACTAGGAAGTTGCTTTCCAATATAAAGTGGAGATTTCAAGACAGGAGGCTTTAAGCAAATTCGAGTGTGTCTCTATTTGGTTTTGCTGATTGGCTGGGCTCTGGTCTTCCCAGCTCACATTAGGAAGCTGCTTTCCAATATAAAGTGGAGATTTCAAGACAGGAGGCTTTAAGCAAGTTCGAGTGTGTCTATATTTGGTTTTGCTGATTGGCTGGGCTCTGGTCTTCCCAGCTCACATTAGCAGACTGCTGCTTTGTCTTGGGGGCGCTCAGCCTGCGACAGCACCCCTAGAGGATCTCTTTTTTTTTTTTTTTTGAGACAGAGTCTTGCTCTGTCACCAGGCTGGAGAGCAGTGGCGCAATCTTGGCTCACTGCAATCTCCACCTCCTGGGTTCAAGCGATTCTTCCGCCTCAGCCTCCCGAGTAGCTGGGACCCCAGGCGCGTGCCACCACGCCCGGCTAATTTTTTTGTCTTTTTAGTAGAGACGGGGTTTCACTGTGTTGGCCAGGATGGTCTCGATCTCTTGACCTCGTGATCCGCTCACCTCGGCCTCCCAAAGTGCCCCTAGAGGATCTCTAACAAGCTTCTTTCTACCCACCCTGTTCGTTGTTCCCAGGTCTGACTTCAAGGCGCAAAATGGCGGCCTCATCTCTTGCTGTCCTGCGAGCGTCCCAGCTGTGTCAATGGAGCCTGAAGAGTTGGACGCAGTTGCTGGGGTATCCAAAGCTGAGGCAGGTTGACTGGATCATTTGAGTTCCTGCCCGGATGACAGCGACGCTGATCCTGGAGGCCGCCGGCCGCAGCTGCTGGGACGAGCCGCTGCACATCGCCGCGCGCGGCCTGGCCCCGCAGCAGCCGGTCACGCTGCGCGCGTCCCTGCGCGACGAGAATAGCGCGTTCTTCCGGGCCCACGCGCGCTACCGCGCCGACGCCCGCGGGGAGCTGGACCTGGAGCGCGCGCCCGCGTTGGGCGGCAGCTTCGCAGGGTGCGAGCCCATGGGGCTGCTCTGGGCGTTGGAGCCCGAGAAAGCCTTGGAGCAGCTGGTGAAGTGCGACGTGCGAACGCCCTTGCCCATGGGGCTGGAGGTGCTGAACGGCCACGACCCCGAGCCCGGGCGGTTGCTCTGCCAGGCGCGGCACGAGCGCGACTTCCTCCCGCCGGGCGTGCGGAGCGAGCCGGTGCGCGCGGGCCGAGTGCGCGCCACGCTCTTCCTGCCGCCAGGTGACCTACCTCTGCTAATTGTTCGCATCTGCCCATCCCGTGTCCCTGCGCTTTTCACACGGAGAAAGGATGCAGTTTCCAACATTCCGGAGGTTAGTTTAAGGATACAGGAATGGAATGGAAAGCTGGCGGGGGAAGTGCCCCTGCTGCTCCAAAACTGAGAGGTCCTTCAAACCTACTGCTCATTTAAAAGACATTGTAAGGAAAGGGAAAAGGCACGTAATATAAAAAACAAACAAAAAACAGGCCAGGGGCGGTGGCTCACGCCCGTAATTCTAGCACTTTGGGAGACCGAGGCGGGCGGATCACCAGAGGTCAGGAGTTCAAGGCCTACTCAGGAGGCTGAGGCAGGGGAATTGCTTGAACCTGGGAGGCATTGGTTGCAGTGAGCCGAGATCGCGCCATTGCACTCCAGCCTGGGCAACAAGAGTGAAACTCCATCTCAAAAAAAAAAAAAAGCCATTTGCAGGTAGTTTCAGTTTTTTTAATGTTGTTTTTTTATTTATTGACCAGAAAGTCTTTTTTTTTTTTTTTTAAATAAAAAGTATTCCGACTTGTTTTCTCACTGTATTTCCATGGAGGTGCCAGGTGGCCGGGCCTGTGACAGCGCTAAGGTTACGGTGCCTGCCTGCCCGCCCTTGCTCCAGCTTCAGCTACTGCCGGCTGCTGGGCCTGTTCGTTCTCCACTGCCGCCGCGTAGCTCCCCGCTGGCGGTCGATGATTTCCCTCCAGTTGTGACTCCAGGAGAGCAGCCGCCTCCTTGTGTAGGACAGGACCAGGTGTTGATTGTGGCCTCTAATGGTGTCCTTGTCATCATTGGACAGATCCCCAAAGATCACGGTCTTGTCCGTTGTGGGGATAATTCACTCCACAAGCTGGGGCTCCAGGTGCTGCTCTAGGCAGCGGTGCTTCTCACCCACACGGTGGTCACACTTCCGCAGGGGCTGGTGCAGTATGAAGACCTCGGTGTTTTGCATGTACTTCATCTCTCACAAGGCCCTCCGGGGTTGGGCTCCAAGCCTCGGGAAACGCTTAGAGCTTCACACCCATGGGCCACTTTATCCGCCAGGTCGGGCAGCAGGGTGCGGTACTGCTCCCAGGCCAGGAAGCTGCGGTGCTGCTGCAGTGTCACACGCAGCTCCCTGAGAAGCGGCGGCTGAAGACCCGCAGGAGGGCCCTCTGGAAGCCGCCAGCAACAGTCCCTGTCCACCAGCACATGCATGGGCTGTGCTGCTATCGCTGCTGGGGCACTGGGGTCTCTCGGGATCTGAGGGGTGTGGGGCCTGCGAATGTTCTTTTAAAAGTTTCTTGGTTTTGCAACTTTTCTTGCAACTCCCACAGTCTGTTAAGGTTTATGTAAATTAGCATTTACAATAGGAGGAAGGCCTCTTGTTGTCAAACGGAAATTTGAAGTTACTGGATACTTTTATGTTACATAAAGAGCAATCAGGCCAGGCTTAATGGCTCACACCTGTAATCCCAACACTTTGGGAGGCTAAAGTGGGTGGATCACCCGAGGTAGGGAGTTCAAGACCAGCCTGATCAACTTGGAGAAACCCCGTCTCTACTAAATATACAAAGTTAGCCGGGCGTGGCGGCTTATGCCTGTAATCCCAGCTACTCTGGAGGCTAAGACAGGAGAATCGCTTGAACGTGGGAGGCGGGGGTTGCAGAGAGCCAAGATCACACCATTGCACTCCAGGCTGAGCAACAAGAGCAAAACTCTGCCTCAAAAAAAAAAAAAAAAAAAAAGCAATCAGCCAATGTAAAAATGAAATGATGCTTATGATGCGTATCCTTACTAATAATCAAAGAAATGCAAAATAAAACAGAGTACATTTCACACCCTCAGAAGTGGCAGACATTTAGAAGTCAACATTATCAATTGCTGACCAGTATGTGGAGGAAATGAAACTCACTGCTAGAAGGAGTCAGCATATTCATCTACTCTGGCAAACAATTTGTCTTAACTTAGAAAGTTGAATATGTGGCTGGGCGCGGTGGCTCATGCCTGTAATCCCAGCACTTTGGGAGGCTGAGGTGGGCAGATCACCTGAGGTTGGGAGTTTGAGATCAGTCTGACCAACATGGTGAAACCCTGTCTCTACTAAAAATGCAAAATTAGCTGGGCGTGGTGGCACATGCCTGTAATCCCAGCTACTCAGGAGGCTGAGGCAGGAGAATCGCTTGAACCCAGGAGGTGGAGGCCAAGATTCACCATTGCACTCCAGCCTGAGCAACAAGAGTGAAACTCTGTCTTAAAAAGAAGGAAGGACGGAAGGGAAGGAAAGGAGAGAAAGAAAGAGGGAAAGCAAGCAATCAAGAAAGCAAGCTAAATATGTTATTCTACTTGTACATGGGCAAGAAGAGCAAAACTGTCTCAAAAGGAAAGGAAAGGAAGGGAAGGGAAGGGAGGGAGAGAGAAAGAAGGAAAGAAAGCTGAATATGCTATTCTACTTGTACATGCGCACCAGGAGGCATATTCCTTATAAGAGCAAAGCCATTGCCGATGAGCAGTTAATTTAAAAAAAAAAAAAAAGAGAAAAACCAACTGGAAACAGCCCAAATGTCCATCAACAATAGAACAGATTAATAAACTGAGGGGTATTTCCAGCCATCAAAGTGATTGAAGTACAGCTACAAGAATCAACATCTACCAAGATATGCAAAATAAAAGAAAAAAATTTAAAAAGAATCAACATGGATGAATCTCCAAACCACTCTTGAGTGAAATAATCAAACCCTAGAAGAATACATTCGGTATCATTCCATTTAGATACAATTGAAAAAATAGGCAGATTAAAATATTGTTTGCAGTACACATCTAAGTGGTAATACTATAAAGAAAACCAAGAGAGTGATACACAGAAAGTCCAGGATACTGGAAAGGGAGGAAACAGCACAAGTGTCTGTGGGACTTTGATGGTTTGATGGTATCAGCACTTAACTATTTCTTAAAGTGTTGCCTATAAGGTATTTGCATTCTTCTTCTTTTTTTTTTTTTTTCTGAGACAGTGTCTCACTCTTTCACTCAGGCTGGAGTGCTGTGGCATGATCTCAGCTCACTGCAACCTCTGCCTCCCAGGTTCAAGTGATTCTCCTGCCTCAGCCTCCCGAGTAGCTGGGACTATAGGTGCATGCTACCACGCCTGGCTAATTTTTGTATTTTTAGTAGAGATGGGGTTTCATCATGTTGACCAGGCTGGTCTCAAACTGACCTCAGGTGATCCCATCTCAGCCTCCCAAAGTGCTGGAATTACAGGTGTGAGCCACCGTGCCCAGCCTGCTTTATTATTAATTGTTTTTTGTATGAAATGCAAACTTTTAATGTAAATGGTAAAAAATACTCATTTGTGAGTGAATCATTCAGAATGAGTAGGCTTTTGAGTCTGTCTCCATTGAATGAGTGCATTCTGTTAAGTGCCCTGGAGAGTCATTTGTCTCTTCTATGTAGCAGTCTTTCTTCTTGTTTCTTGGTAGTACCCCATTAGATGGATTCGTTTACCAGTCGAAGGACATTTGGGTGGTTTCCAGTCTTTAGCTATAATGAATAAAGTCACTATAAACACTTGCCTACAAGTTTCTCCATGAACACAAGTTTTCATTTCTTGTGGGCAGATACCTAGGAGTGGGATTGCTGGGTCACATGTATGGTAAGTGTACGGTTAACTTGATAAGAAACCATCCAACTGTTTCAGGAATAGTTTGGTTTGCATTTTGTTTTGTTTCTTCCCGAGAACCTGGGCTCTTTCCTGGGATTGTGGACATTTTCGGAACTGGAGGTGGCCTGCTGGAGTATCGGGCTAGTCTGCTGGCTGGGAAGGGTTTTGCTGTGATGGCTCTGGCTTATTACAAGTATGAAGACCTCCCCAAGACCATCGAGTTACTCTATCTGGGGTACTTTGAAAAAGCTGTGAACCACTTGCTCAGTCATCCTGAGGTTAGTTCTTCTCTCAGATTTATGGGCTATGTATCAGGTCCCTTCTTAAATGGTCTGGTTTTCACAGAAGTTGGCTCATTCATGACAGCCATTCCCTACCCCAACACACCAACACACACTACCTTTTCTAGTCACTTCTCATTTATTTATTTATTTTTTTGAGATGGAGTCTTGTTCTGTCAACCAGGCTGGAGTGCAGTGGTGCAATCTCAGCTCACTGCAACCTCTGCCCCTGGGTTCAAGCAATTCTCCTGCCTCAGCCTTCTGAGTAGCTGGGATTACAGGTGCTCGCCACCATGCCCAGCTAATTTTTTTGTATTTTTAGTAAAGACTGGGTTTCACCATGTTGGTCAGGCTAGTTTTGAACTCCTGATCTCATGATCTGCCTGCCTCGGCCTCCGAAAGTGCTGGGATTACAGGTGTGAGCCACCGCACCTGGCTTCTAGTATCTTCTTATAGACAGTTTCTTCCTTTCTTTTTTTTTTTTTTTTGAGATGGAGTCTCACTCTGTTGCCAGGCTGGAGTACAGTGGTGTGATCTTGGCTTACTGCAACCTCCACCTTCCAAATTCAAGTGATTCTTGTGCCACTGTACCTGGGCTTGTTATTTTATTTCATAATGAACCCAAACACATTTGAGAACCCTGGGTTTGACCCAAGAAGTAAAGGGGAAGAGGTAGGGAATCACTTTCTTCAGAAGGTACCTGTATTGGCTGGGTGCAGTGGCTAATACCTGTAATCCCAGCACTTTGGGAGGCCAAGGAGAGCTGATCACTTGAGGTCAGGAGTTTGAGACCAGCCTGGCTAACGTGGTGAAACCCCGCCTCTACTAAAAATACAAAAATCAGCTGGGCATGGTGGCAGGCACCTGTAATCCCAGCTACTTGGGAGGCTGAGGCAGGAGAATTGCTTGAACCCACGAGGTGTGCTAAGATTGCGCCACTGCACTCCAGCCTGGGCCACAGAGTGAGACTCCGTCTTTAAAAAAAAAAAAAAAAGGTACCCGTTTAAGTGTCTGAGTTTAACTATCTTCTCTTCCTTGTGTCCTCTCAGCACAGGATTAGGTTGTGGGGGGTTTGCTTTTAGAGTTAGGTTTTAAAGGAGGAATTTGGCAGCCAAAGAAACTGGATACTAGGAAATGTTTCAGGAGTTCCAGATTCAGCATACCAGAGGATCAGAAGATAAATCTTACTTATTATATAATTCAGTTAGAGTTCAAGGTGGATGGAAGCACTGGGGCTCTTAGAAAAGGTGATAGGAGAGTCGGGTGTGGTGGTGTGTGTCTATAGTCCCAGCTACTTGGGAGGCTGAGGCAGGAGGATCCCTTGAGCCTAAGAGTTTGAGGCTATGGTGTGCTATGATTGTGGCTTGAATAGCCAATGCAATTCAGCCTGCACGACACAGCAAGACCCATCTCTTTTTTTTTTTTTTTAAATAGAGACCAGGTTTCACCATGTTGGCCAGGCTGGTCTCGAACTCCTGACCTCAGGTGATCCACCTGTGTCGGCCTCCCAAAGTGCTGGGATTACAGGTGTGAGCCACTGCGCCCGGCCAAGACCGATCTTAAAAAAAAAAAAAGAAAGAAAGAAAATAGCACTTGAACCTGGGAGGGGGAGGTTGCAGGGAGCCGAGATTGTGCCATTGCACTCCAGCCTGGCAACAGAGCTAGACTCCGTCTCAAAAAAAAAAAAAAAAAAAAAAATAGAAAATAGAAAAAGGTGATAAGGTATATTGTAGTGGAACCAGCATTAGATATACATAGAGAAGAGTTAAATATGAGTTTTGATATTGCCAATTACTGGCCTCATGACCTTGGGACCCTTGTTTCATCTTTGAAAAATTGAGATGATAAACATATCATTTAATTCCTAGTACTTTTGTGAGGAATAAATGGTTGAAACTAGCCAAGGGTGCTGTTGCAGAAGCCACAAGAGAAAAAAAAATAATCTGCAGTTGAGAAGCCAATCAAATGGCCATTTATTTATGGCATGGAGGACGTTGGTAACCTTGTGGAACAGTGCAAACTCTAACTACCCCGGAGGGGATGCAGCAGAGAATGGAAGCCAAGAAAACAAACAACTACAGACAACTTTTCCCACAGATTCTGCCATGAAAGGGAGTAGAGAACTAGGGCTGTAACTAGAGTGGCTGGGGCCAAGAACTGTCATCAAAACCTAAGAGATTTGGAGGGTGGAAGTACACTGATGGGAATGAGCCTGTAGAGAAGAGAGCTGTAAAGGAGGAGAGAGGGAAAATAATTGCAGAAGCGAGGTCCTCAAGAATGAGAGTAGATGGGATTTGCAAGCACAAATAGAGGGGTGGCCTTTGTTAGGAACGGAAATGTGGGGCTCTTTTTCTTTGTAATTCAATCTTGCGTTCTCTGCCAGGAGAATGTCAATAAACTCTAGCCCTGCCCTGACGAGGCTCTAGATTTGGTCATGTTTACAGTGTGCCTTTCATGGGATAATTTTTCTTCCTGCCAGATGGCTTAATGTGTGTGCATCCGATCTATGACCAGGTGTCACTGTCATAAGGTACTTGTTTAAAGTGGCAGAACCCTTGTGATTCTTGTCTGACCTGATGAGTCACGAGCATGTCTGCCACCACAAACAATTCCAGGTTCATCCTATAGAGATAGCCACTCTGTGGGAGGGCCGTGACCTGGAAAGGAGTTAAGTTTGGGGTCAGGCGAGACACAGAGGAGGCAGCGCAAGAAAGCACGTGAAATAAGCAGCATATTCCTCACAGAACCCAGACCCAAGAGGGCAGTATGCCTTGCAGGGCCATTGGGAAGTAGAGAGCTGTCTGGGACACAGACGTTCAGCCAGTAAGAGGGAGAGAGAGAGACAGGACTTATGGGGCCAAATCCATTACTGAGGTCTGAGTGTTACCCAAGCAGATTTCCCTCAGGGGTTTTGGATTGGCTGATTTATACACAAACCTATTTACAAGACTCTAGTGTTGACCATTAGGTTTTTGTTTGTTTTTGTGTTTGTTTTGAGACAGAGTCTCTCGCTTTGTTGCCCAGGCTGGAGTGCAGTGGCACCATCTCTGCTCACTGCAACCTCTGCCTCCTGGATTCAAGTGATTCTCCTGCCTCAGCCTCCCAAGTAGCTGGGACTACAGGCACGTGCCACCGCACCTGGCTAATTTATTTACTTCTAGTGGAAACAGAGTTTCACTATGTTAGCCAGCAGGTCTCAAACTCCTGACCTCAAGTGATCCTCCTGCCTCGGCCTTCCAAAATCCTGGGATTACAGATGTGAGCCACCGTGCTCTGCCATGATTAGGTTTTAACATGGTCAGCAGTTATGATGTGTGTTGGGTTTTGGGTCAGTGGGATGAGGAACAAACACAGAGGGGAAAGTTTATTTTTTGTTTTGTTTTATTATTTTTGGAGACAGAGTTTTGCTCTAGTTGCCCAGGCTAGAGTGCAATGGCACAATCTCGGCTCACTGCAACCTCCGCCTCCCAAGTTCAAGCAATTCTGCTGCATCAGCCTTCTGAGTAGCTGAAATTACAAGCGCCTGCCACCATGCCTGGCTAATTTTTTGTATTTTTAGTAGGGATGGGGTTTCTCCATGTTGGTCAGGCTGGTCTCAAACTCCCGACCTCAGGCGATCCTCCTGCCTCGGCCTACCCAAAGTGCTTGGATCAAACTCCCGAGTTTTAACTAGGCCAAAGATGACAGCAGTACCCTAGTTAAGGCCAAAGATGACAGGGTACACTGTGCCCAGCCTGAAAGTTTTAACTAGGCCAAAGATGACAGGGCACTGCTGGGTTTCAAATAACTTATATCAGGTCTGAGAATGGATGCCTGGACAGCAGTTATATCAAACAAATTTATATCAGATACTTCCTTGGAAACAGGAGGGAAGGCAGAGTTTGAGTTCCCATGGAAGTAGGTAGATTTGGCAGTGAGAAAATGAGGAAAGGTTCCTACCAATAGCTTCTGTTTCTTCAATGAAGTATGAAGAGCTAAAAGTGAAGGGAAAGGTGAGGGTTAAAAGGGCTTGAGGAGGTAGGAGAAGATATGAAGAGCTCTCCTGGAGAAGTGAAAGGTAGACACAGCCATGAAATATGAGAAGATTGATGGGCAATGTGGATGCTCATTTAAATTTGTGGTCATGAAATGAAACTAAGATCTATCAGCATAAATGTGTATTTTTTCCTCTTCTCCAGCAGTGTTCATTTGCACAAATGTGAGTCTAGAGGAAATGAATAAGTAGATTTAACAGGGTTAGCACTTTCCAGGCCAGTGTGGCAGACATTGTGGACGTCCTGAACAGCCCTTTAGAAGGACCTGACCAAAAGAGCTTCGTTCCTGTGGAAAGGGCAGAGAGCTCCTTCCTGTTCCTGGTAGATCAGGATGACTGCAACTGGAAGAGTGAGTTCTATGCTCATGAGGCTTGTAAACACTTGCAGGCCCAGGGGAGGAGAAAGCCCCAGGTCATCTGTTACCCAGGGGCAGGGCACTATATCGAGCCTCTATTTCCCCGTGCGGGGCTTCCACGCAGGCCTTGGTGGGCGGTCCTGTTTATCTGGGGAGGGGAGCCCAGGGCTCACGCCATGGCTCAGGTGGATGCTTGGGAATTACTCCAGACTTTCTTCCACAAACACTTGGGTGGCAAAGAGGGGACAATCCCAGCCAAACTGTAATTTTTATTTGATCGTGTGGCCTCTCTGCTGCTAATCTCTCCTGGGAACATCTGCCACATTTAGTGTGTGTATGTGTATTGATTCTTTGCTTTTTAATAACTACTTAAAGTTTTTCCTTCTCATTATTAAAATGAATTTTCTAGTAAGAATGAGTTTTTAAGATTTTTATAAACTGTACACTTTATCCGTTTGGGAGGGGAGTAACTCTGTAGAAACCACAAGAAGTGAAAAAAGTCTCCTCTTACTATCTCAACACACCAATAGTAAGGCTTTAGTTCTGAAAGGAAAAGTGAGTAACATCAATTAACAGTGTCTGGTACATAAATGGAGTTCAATAATTATTTGCTGAATGAGTGTAAATGAACCAGGCACGGTGGCTCACACCTGTAATCCCAGCACTTTGGGAGGCCAAGGTGGGCGGATCACTTGAGGTCTGGAGTTGGAGACCAACCTGGCCAACATGGTGAAACCCCATCTCTACTAATAATACAAAAAATTATCCAGGCGTGGTGTCGTGCACCTGTAGTCCCAGCTATTCAGGAGGCTGAGGCAGGAGAATTGCTTGACCCTGGGAGGTGGAGGTTGCAGTGAGCCAAGATCATGCCACTGCACTCCAGCCTGGGCAACAGAGCAAGGCTCTGTCTCATAAATAAATACATACATGCTTACATACATGCCTACATACTGTGGAAGAAAAGCATGTAATATAAAAGATATATCAGATTTGAGTTTCTCCCTTAAGAATGGAAGTTAACATCTTCTTGGATTAATAAGGATTTTTCCTAGGGCAAATAAATTTTATGTTCCTGTTTATACATATGGACCTTTAGGATCTATCAGTTTCATCAGTTTAAAAGCTGATAAAACACTATTTAGATGAATTACATAAGTGATTTTAACAATGACAAATAAAATAACATTGAAAATAAATAACAATTTAGGCTAGGCATGGTGGCTCACTCTTGTAATGCCAGCACTTTGGGAGGCCAAGGCTGGTGGATTGCTTGAGTTCAGGAGTTCAAGACAAGCCTGGGAAACATGGTAAAACCCCATCTCTATTAAAAAAAAAAAAAAAAAAAAAAAGCTAGACATGGTGGTGCATACCTATAGTCCCAGCTACTTGAGAGGCCAAGGTGGGAGAATCACTTGAGCATGGGGACAGAGGTTGCAGCAAGCTGAGATCATGCCACTGCACTCCAACCTGGGCAACCGAACAAGACACTGTCTCAAAAATAAATAAAAAAAAAAAGAAGAAAGAAAAGAAAATATTTATATCACTTGATATACATAGTTCCACAATAAACTTGTTTTTTCTTAAACCTTAGTTGTATTTAAAGGAAAAAATACCTTAATTTATGATCCTTTCCTTTTTTTTTTTTGGAGGCAGAGTCTCACTCTGTTGCCCAGGCTGGAGTGCAGTGGCACAATCATGGCTCACTGCAGCCTCAACCTCCTATGTTTAAGCTATCCTCCCACCTCAGCCTCCCTAGCAGCTGAGACCACAGGCACACACCACCATGCCTGGCTAATTTTTAATTTTTTGTAGAGATGGGGGTCTCCCAATGTTGCCCAGGCAAGTCTTGAATTACTGAGTTTAAACAATCCTCCTGCCTCAGCCTCCCAAAAGTGCTGAAATTACAGGCGTGAGCTACCACTACCAGCTTCTAGCACCTTTTTTCTAAAGGAATTCATGGTCTGATAGCAGTAGGATATAACCAGATCTTCAGTACTGAGATGATTTCCTGAGGTGAAGCTACCTCCTGTGTTACTCTGCAATCCAGTAATGCAGCTGGTGCCATGTGTTGGTGCCATGTCTGTCCAAACTTCCATAAGAATGCCAATGCTGGGCGCGGAGCTCCATTTAGAGTACACATGACATGAGGCTCTGACAACTCAGAGATGACACAATCTGGGACAGTTCCTCATAGCTGGCCTGGCCAAGTCCACCCCAGGATGCCAGTCCACGACACAGAATTTCAAGTCATATTGTTTTATCTTTTCCCTTGCAGTTGTACAATATACGACTCTCTTAGAAAAGTGCAATAGTTAAAACTTGTTTTAGTAGATGCTAGATCCCAAACTTGAGTCTGCTGAAACCTTTTGAGACCTTAAGCACCCTATTCCTCATTCTTAGAAATTCAGGCTGGTGAATATCAGATTCAAAAGCACCACAGATGAGCCAGTGGGGATAGAAGCATATGCTTGTAATCCCAGCTACTTGGGAGGCTGAGGCAGTAGGATTCCTTGAACCCAGGATTATAGGCGTGAGCACCTGGCCCATTTATTTATTTTAAAATAGATGCCTGGTATGGTGGCTCACGCCTGTAATCTCAGCACTTTGGGAGGCCGAGGTGGGCGAATCACCTGAGGTCAGGAGTTCAAGACCAGCCTGCCCAATATGATGAAACCCTGTCTCTGCTAAAAATACAAAAATTAGCCAGGTGTGGTGGTGTGCGCCTGTAATCCCAGCTACTTGGGAGGCTGAGACAGGAGACTCACTTGAACCCGGTAAGTGGAAGTTACAGTGAGCCGAGATCACGCCACTGCACTCCAGCTTGGGCTCCAGAGGCTGAGACAGGAGAATCACTTGAACCCAGGAGGCGGAGGTTGCAGAGCCAAGATCAAGCCATTGCACTCTACCCTGGGAAAAAAGATTTCCAAACAAAAAAAAAAAAAAAAAAACAAAACTCCATCTCAAAAAAAAAAAAAATAGAAATGGGTTCTCCCAGTGTTGCCCATGTTGGTCTTAAACTCCTGGACTCAAGCAATCCTCCCACCTTGGTCTCTCCCAAAGTGCTGGGATTACAAGCATGAGCCACCACGCCTGATCATCATGAATAATTTTAAAGGGAACCACCACATAACCAATATCCAAGTCTAATGGGCATGGTTTTTAAAAGTATATTTAGGCTGGGTGTGGTGGCGCATGCCTGTAATCCCAGCACTTTGGGAGGCTGAGGTGGGTGGATTACCTGAGATTGGGAGTTCAAGACCAGCCTGACCAACACAGAGAAACTCCGTCTCTACTAAAAATACACAAATTAGCAGGGCATTGTGGCCCATGCCTGTAATCCCAGCTACTCAAGAGGCTGAGGCAGGAGAATCGCTTAAACCCAGGAGGCAGATGTGGTAAGCTGAGATTGTGCCATTGCACTCCAGCCTGGGGAACAAGAGCAAAACTTCATCTCAAAAAAAACAAAACAAAACAAACCCCACCCCCCTAATCACGGTGTTCACTTTATTTTATTTTTTGTGACAGGGTCTCACTCTGTTGTCCAGACTGGAGTGCAGAAACACAATCTTCGCTCACTGCACCCTCTGCCTCCCAGGTTCAAGCAATTCACCCACCTCAGCCTCCCAAGTAGCTGAGACTACAGGTGCACACTACCACACCTGGCTAATTTTTGTGTTTTTTGGTAGAGATGGAGTTTTACCAAGTTAGCCAAGCTGGTCTCGAACTCCTGACTTCAAGGGATCCACCCGCCTTGGCCTCCCAAAGTGATGGGATTACAGGCATGAGCTACCGTGCCTGGCCCCTGTTGTACATGTTAAATATACTTTTAAAAACCATGTTGGCCAGGCTGGTCTCGAACTCCTGACTTCAAGTGATCCACTCGCCTCAGCCTCCTAAAGTGATGGGATAACAGGTGTGAGCTACCATGCTTGGCCCGCTTTGTACACTTTAAATATATATATACATATATTTTGAGACTGAGTTTTGCTCTTGTTGCCCAGGCTGGAGTGCAGTGGTGTGATCTCGGCTCACTGCAACCTCCACCTCCCGGGTTCAAGCGATTCTCCTGCCTTAGCCTCCCGAGTAGCTGGAATTACAGGCCCACGCTACCACCCCTGGCTAATTTTTGTATTTTTAGTAGAGATGGGGTTTCTCCATGTTGGTCAGGCTGGTCTTGAACTCTTGACCTCAGGTGATCTGCCCATCTCCGCCTCCCAAAGTGCTGGGATTACAGGCATGAGCCACTGCACCTGCCTTGTTTTTGTTTTAAGAGACAGGCTCTGTCTGCAGGAATTCAATGTGGACGTCTAAAAAGAAAAAAAAAAAAAAAGAGAGAGACAGGCTCTGGGCAGGGTAGAGTACAGTGGCGCTATCATAGCTCATTGTGGCCTCAAACTCCTGGGCTCAAGCCATCCTCCCACTTCAGCCTCCTGAGTAGCTGGGACTATAGGCACTTGCTACCATGCCCAGCTAATTTTTAATTTTTTGTAGAAACTGGGTCTGATAGCTGGGCACAGTGGCTCATGCCTATAATCCCAGCACTTTGGGAGGCCGAGGCAGGTGGATCATGAGGTCAAGAGATCAAGACCATCCTGGTCAACATGGTGAAACCCCATCTTTACTAAAAGTACAAAAATTAGCTGGGCATGGTGGCACACACCTGTAGTCCCAGCTACTCGGGAGGCTGAGGCAGGAGAATTGCTTGAACCCAGGAGGCGGAGGTTGTGGTGAGCCGAGATCACGCCATTGCACTCCAGCCTGGGTAACAAGAGTGAAACTCTGTCTCAAAAAAAAAAAAAAAGAAACCGGATCTGCTGACCTTGTGATCCGCCCCCCTCAGCCTCCCAAAATGCTGGGATTACAGTCATGAGCCACTGCGCCCTGCCCATTCTGGTCACATTCTGCAGAAAAAGAAACTGAAGTGAGGGGCAGAGCCATTTGCCAAGGTCATAGATCCTGCAAGCCAATGGCAAGGCAGGATCTGAACCTGGGGCTTCAGATCCTCAGGCTTTATCTGATTAAATACCAAGAGAGAGTGCTGAGATTTTTTTCATGGTGGACGGTCCCTGAGGCCTTGGGAAAGCCATTTTTAGAGCATCTGGACCATTTGGAAAATTGAATCTTTACCAGGGCTTCCCACCTCCCGTTGCCCCTTCTCTGAAGGTGAGCCCCCTCCTATAGTACCACCCCAACCACTCAGAACCCAAGCCTTCTTCCTTTCACATGCTGAAGCTAATATTACCCTCCACTCCACCCCAACATCAGGGACCCTGCCGAAGCCCTTCCCTGGGAACCCTTCCCCCTCTCATGAGGCCTCCTTCCCAGCCCCACAAAAGAGCCTCCTTTATAAGCGTGGCTAAGATCCCACTGAAATCTTCCCTATAAACTTTATACAATTGATCATGAAAGAGAAGGGAGGGGGCAAAATGGAAATCAGCCCAGCTTGTAGCACACACAGCATTGGTCATGAGGTCAGCTGATCTCTGACCCCTTCCTCAGAGTTGTTCACTGCCTGTTGCCCCAGAATCACATAGACCCTGTCACAAGGTCATATTTCCCCTTCAGTGCTCTACAGATAACAACCTGAACATTATAAAACCTTAACTTTTCCATGTGAGATATTCTTTCAGGTCCTGCGTACCAACGAAACTGAGGCGGGCTAGGTAGTCAAGGGAGTGACCATGTTCTCACGATGAGCCTCCGCATTCGCGTTGTAATTGAGCTCATTCAAACACAGCTACCTTCAGTAGGGAATTTCCCCCACAGAGAGCATGAGCATTTTGATTTTACCTGTCCTCAAACTGACATTTTGCTCATTATAATAGTAAAAGACACCCCTGCATGGAAATTTAATATCCTAGTGAGACGTGTGACATATGAACAAGCAGGTGCACCCAGAAGACCACCTGGAACGTGCTTACCAGCAACACCTCTTCCCACCACCTTATGAATAATCATGTAAGACTCCCATAAAGGGTGTCTCCCTACTGCCAGTCTCTGCTGTCTCACCCTTATGAGCAGCTGGCCCTGAGTCCTCTCTGAGGGTGTACTGTCTATTCTGCACGTAACTTTCAAAATACAATTTTTCCTTTACAATAAATTACTGTATGCTGCACTTCTTTTGCTGTGTGTCTCTTGTTTAAGTTCGTTTAAACCAAGGAGACAAGAACCAAGGCGTCACATCAGCTATCAACAAAACTACTGATGCCAGCTTCTCTGAAGGACCCCACAGAAACTGACTCACTAAATAATCCAGTTTTGGCTGGGCGCAGTGGCTTACACCTGCAATCCTAGCACTTTGGGAGTCTGAGGCGGGCGATCATGAGGTCAGGAGTTTGAGACCAGGCTGGCCAATGCAGTGAAACCCTGTCTCTACTAAGAATACAAAAATTAGCCATGTATGGTGGCACATGCCTGTAGTCCCAGCTACTCGGGAGGCTGAGAGGCTGAGATGGGAGAATTGCTTGAACCCGAGAGGCGGAGGTTATAATGAGCTAAGGCCACACCATTGTACTACTCCAGCATGGGTGACAGAGAGAGACTCCATCTCAAAAAGAAAAATAAAGCATTTTCCACCTCCTGACAATTTCATTGCCTTTACCCTAACCAATCAATGACCCCAATTTTCTAGCCCTTCACCCTGCATGATCCCTTTAAAAACCCTGTTACAGGCCAGGCGTGGTGGCTCACACCTGTAATCCCAGGACTTCGGGAGTCCAAGGCAAGTGGATCACCTGAGGTCAGGAGTTCAAGACCAGCCTGACCACCAAGGTGAAACTCCATCTCTACTAAAAATACAAAAATTAGCTGGGCGTGGTGGTGCGCACTTGTAGTTTCAGCTACTTGGGAGGCTGAGACAGCAGAATTGCTTGAACTAGGGAGGCGGAGGTTGCAGTGAGCTGAGATTGCACCACTGCATTCCAGCCTGGGTGAAATAGACTCTGTCTTAACAACAATAACAAAAATACCCTGTTACAAGTAGTTAGATAGACAGGAACAGAGAAGGAGAGGGCTTTTCTCCTTCACCCACTAGGAATGTCAGGTGATGGTTCAACAATTATCACATTGCCTTGCTAAAAATAAAAATTCGGCAGTCAGTGCCAGGGTGACAGAGAGAGACACTCTCTTGATGATTCACAACTGTTAACATTAAAGTGTTAACTGAATGCAGGCACCAGGGAGAAGCAACTTCCACTTCTGCGCATGTGCTTGCTTTTTTTTTTGAGACGGAGTCTTGCTCTGTCACCAGATTGGAGTGCAGTGACATGATCTCTGTTCACCGCAACCCCTGCCTCCAGGGTTGAAGCAATCCTCCTGCCTCAGCCTCCTGAGTAGCTGGGACTACAGGCATGCACCACCACACCTGGCTAATTTTTGTATTTTTAGCAGAGATGGGATTTCACCATGTTGGCCAGGATGGTCTTGGTCTCTTGACCTTGTGATCCGCTCACCTCGGCCTCCCAAAGTGCTGGGATTACAGGCACGAGCTACTGTGCCTGGCTGGCATGTGTGTTAAGAGACAAAATGGCAGGCTGGGTGCAGTGGCTCACGCCTGTAATCCCAGCACTTTGGGAGGCCAAGGTGGGTGGATCACCTGAGGTCAGGAGTTCGAGACCAGCCTGACCAATATGGTGAAACCCCATCTCTACTTCAAATATAAAAAAGTTAGCCAGGCGTGGTGGGGCATGCCTGTAGTCCCAGCTACTGGGGAGGCTGAGGCATGAGAATCACTTGAACCCAGGAGGTGGAGGTTGCAGTGAGCCGAGACCACACCATTGCACTCCAGCCTGGGAAACAAGAGCAACACTCTGTCTCAAAAAAAAAAGAGAGAGAGACAAAATGGCAAAGTATGATCTTTCCAGGACACTTCACCAGAAAAGGGAAGAAAGCCTCAGACGGGCATGCGTACAACTTCCTAAATACACTATGCATGCTCACAAGTCTCCTGCTCGGGACCCTTGCTGGGGTCCCAAGGGTAAGGAGGGTACTGTGCATGAGGGCATCCCACCCTAAGAGAAGAATCACGAGAAAGAAGCGAGTCTAGAAAGTCCTAGAATCTCAGTTAAACGGGGTTCTTGACCTTCAGGTGCCTGGTCAGGCCTTTTCCAAGTGAACTTTCCTTTCTTTCCTGTTCTAAAGCCCTTTTAAATAAACTTTCACTCTTGCGCTGAAACTCACCTTGGTCTCTTTTTCTGTCTTATGCCTCCAGTCAAATTCTTTCTTCTGAGGAGGCAAGAACTAAAGTTGCTGCAGATTCCCTGCCAGTAACCCAGACACTTTCCACTGGTAACCACCCCAGCCCAGAATTCTTCAAGGAGATGGATTTGAGGATCTCCCGGGAGGTGGAGGTTGCAATGAGCTAAGATTGCACCACTGCATTCCAGCCTGGGCAACACAGTGAGACTCTGTCTAAAAAAAAAAAAAATGTTTTGGGGACAAAGTCTTGTTCTGATGCCCAGAGCTGGAATGCAGTGGTATGATCATGGCTCACTGAAGCCTTAAACTTCTGGGCTCAAGCCATCTTCCATCCCAGCCGCCCTGAGTAGCTGGGACTACAGGCATGCACTGCCACGCCTGGCTAATTTTTTGTAGAGATGGAGTCTTGCTTTGTTGTGCAGGCTGGCCTCAAACTCCTCGCCTCAAGCAGTCTTCCCACCTAGGTCTCCCAAAGTGCTGGAATTACAAGCATGAGCCTCTATGCCTGGCAAAACATTTTATTTTTTAGTTCCATACTGAAGTCCACCAGTGTCCAATTATTTGTTTCTACTTTTTTCTTAGTTTTATGGTGATATTACCACAGAATATTGAGCTTACTCTATTTCCTGCCTAATATAGAAAAATTAGATGATTCTCGGGCATTTTTTCTCTGCATTAGCTCTTCAGGGTGTCAAGGTAACTGCCGATTGAGCCTACTGACAGGACTATTTGCATACTTGTTTGGAGATTTATAAAAAACAGGATTTTTTTTTTTTTTTTTTGAGATGGAGTTTCACTCTTGTTGCCTAGGCTGGAGTGCAATGGTGCAATCTCAGCTCACTGCACCTCCGCCTCCCAGGTTCAAGTGATTCTCCTGCCTCAGCCTCCCAAAGTGCTGGGATTACAGGTGCGAGCCACAGAGCCCAGCCTAAAATAGGATATATTTTGACATAGACTTTCTTACTCTCCCCCGACCCTTTTTGGCAACATCTACTTTTCTCTTTTTTTTTGAGACAGAGTTTTCCTCTGTCTCCCAAGCTGGAGTGCAGTGGCACCATCTTGGCTCACTGCCACCTCTGCCTCCTGGCGATCCTCCTGCCTTAGCCTCCCCATAACTGGGTCTACAGGTGTGCATTTTTAGTGGAGATAGGGTTTTGCCACATTGGCCAGGCTGGTCTAGAACTCCTGGCCTCAAGTGATCTGGCCACCTTGGCCTCCCACAGTGCCAGGATTACAGGAATGAGCCACTGCGCCTGGCCCATCCTTTTGTTTTTGCTCTATTTCAATACTTATTACTATTCTAATTATCAGTAAAATTTCTGCTAGGAAGACAAGTGGGTTTACCTTATCTCCCCTGACTTGTTTCCACAGGGTCTCCCATTCCCAGTTGATTTTGAGGATTGAAGATAAACTGAGGGAGAATTTTTATCTAGCAGCAATTTTTCTTGTTTTCCAACATATCTTTTATGTCAAAGTCTGTGTTCAAATCTAAACACACCACAGTCTTCTCATAGTCTCCAACTTCCAAATTCCTTAATTTGCCACCTTAATAATCATAACTCCTTTTAAACCTATATTTTATTTCTCTAATTTTTTTTTTTTGGTTTGTTTGTGTGATGGAGTTTTGCTCTGGTCACCTAGGCTGGATTGCAGTGGTGCCATCTCAGCTCACCGAAACTTCCACCTCCTGGGTTCAAGTGATTCTCCTGCCTCAGCCTCTCGAGTAGCTGGGATTACAGGCATGCGCTATCACGCCTGGCTAATTTTGTATTTTTAGTAGAGACTGGGTTTCTCCATGTTGGTCAGGCTGTTCTCAAACTCCTGACCTCAAATGATCTGCCCGCCTCGGCCTCCCAAAGTGCTGGGATTACAGGCCTGAGCCACCGAGCCCAGCCTATTTCTCTAAATTTTAGAACTGTCCTTTCTTGCCCTAATTTTCAAAAAGCCATCAGTACCCTCATGAGAAGTTCCTCTGCCACCCTCATATTGTCAGGTGCCTGCTCAGTATATATTACACTTCTCTCTTTTAGGAGAATTCCTGACTTTATTGCCCTTCCCCCTGTAGCTATGAGTTCCAGGGAATGCTAACTCCACCCTGACCCCAGGGGCAATGGTGGCAATCTTCATTTGGCTTAAGCCAATCTCAACATTCCATGACAGGAGAAAATATGTGATTTAGACCTTTCTTAGAAATCTGGATCTTCAGGCCTTGTGCAGTGGCTCAAAATATAAGACTTTTTAAAAAAAGTCTATAATCCTAGCACTTTGGGATTATATCCTCCCACAGAGGTGGGAGGATAGTTTGTGCTCAGGAGTTAGAGACCAGCCTGGGAAACGGGATGACCCCTGCTTTCTAAAAATAAACATTTAAAAATTAGCGCAGCATGGTGGCGGTGACACGGTCTGTAGTCCCAGCTACTCCAAGGTCTCAGGCAGAAGGCTCACTTGAGCCTGGGAGGTTGAGGGTGCAGGGATCTGTGATCTCGCCACTGCATTGCAGCTCAAAAAACAAAAACAGGCCAGGTGCGGTGGTTCACACCTCTAATCCCCAGCAAGGCCAAGGTGGGCAGATCACTTGATGTCAAGAGTTTGAGACCAACCTGGTCAACATGGTGAAACCCCATCTCTACTAAAAATACAAAAATTAACCAGGAATGGTGGCACGTGCCTGTAATCCCAACTACTGGGAGGTGGAGGTTGCAGGGAGCTGAGATTGCACCACTGCACTCCAGCCTGAGTGACAGAGTGAAACTCGGTCTAAAAAAAAAAAAAAAAAAAAAAAAAAAAAAAAAAGGCCAGGCATGGTGGCTCACGCCTGTAATCCCAGCACTTTGGGAGGCCGACGCGGGCAGATCACCTGAAGTCAGGAGTTCAAGACCAACCTGACCAACATGGAGAAACCTTGTCTCTACTAAAAATACAAAAAATTAGCTGAGGTGGCTCATGACTGTAATCCCAGCTACTCCAGAGGCTGAGGCAGGAGAATCGCTTCAACCTGGGAGGTGGAGGTTGCAGTGAGCCAAGATCGTGCCATTCATTGCACTCTAGCCTGGGCGACAAGAGTGAAACTCCGTCTCAAAAATAAACAAGTAAATAAATAACAAACAAAGAAACAAAACCTGTCATGGGGCAACAAGAACAAAACTCCGTCTCAAAAATAAATAAATAAATAAATAAGCAAACAAAACCTGCCATGGAGCCCATGAAGGGCTGGAATTTGGCTTGATCTTATTCACCTCTGGTTTCGCCACAAATCGATCATTCAACACTCATTCCAACAGCTGTGGGTGGTGTGAGGCAGAGAGGCTTTCTACTGGGTGGGTTGGGCGCCACGCCCTGCGCGCCCGGGGGCCCTAGGAGAGGACCCAGGAGAGAAGCCAGGAGAGAAGCTAGGCTCCTTTTGCCTGAGACGAGTCCGGGGCGCCACGTTAACCGGTCTGAAGTCCCACCCGCTTTCTGGGACTCCTCAGCCACCGGCCGCTCCAGGCACCTGAGGACGCCGGAAGACCTCTGGACCCGGCGCGCTTGCCACGATCTTGGACTGGCCTCTGACCTCGACCTTAGGATTCCCCGCTCCGATTCCAAGATGTCAGCGACGCTGCTCCTGGAGCCCGCGGGCCGCTGCTGCTGGGACGAGCCGGTGCACATCGCCGTGCGCGGCCTGGTCCCGGAGCAGCAGGTCACGCTGCGCGCGTCGCTGCGCGACGAGAAGGGCACGCTCTTCCGGGCCCACGCGCGCTACTGCGCGGACACCCGTGGCGAGCTGGACCTGGAGCGCGCGCCCGCGCTGGGCGGCAGCTTCGCGGGGCTCGAGCCCATGGGGCTGCTCTGGGCCCTGGAACCCGAGAAGCCTTTTTGGCGCTTTCTGAAGCGGGACGTACAGATTCCCTTTGTCGTGGAGCTGGAGGTGCTGGACGGCCACGACCCCGACCCTGGACGGCTGCTGTGCCAGGCGCGACAGGAGCGCGACTTCCTCCCTCCAGGGGTGCGGCGCGAGCCGGTGCGCGCGGGCCGGGTGCGCGCCACGCTCTTCCTGCCGCCAGGTGAGCCGGGCTGCTGGCGAAAGATGTGAGCGTCAGTCGCCTGGGTCTCCGTTAGTTTCCAGTGCCGATCTAGCACTGGCTTGCCTCTGGAGCAAGGTCAGAAAAGCTAGCATTGACTATGTCAGTGGCCACTGTACCAAAATAGAGGATTTGGTACCGGGCGCTGTGGCTCACGCCTGTAACCCCAGCACTCTGTGAGGCCGAGATGGGCGGAGTTCAAGACCAGCCTAGCCAACATGGTGAAATCCTAACTCTACTAAAAATACAAAAATTAGCCCGGCTTGGTGCCACACGCCTGTATTCCCAGCTATTGGGAGGCTGAGGCACGAGAATCACTTGAACCTGGGAGACGGAGGTTGCAGTGAACCAAGATCTCACCACTGTACTCCAGCCTGGGCAACAGAGCAAGACTCTGTCACAAAAAACAAACAAAAAAAAAGATTTTGATGTTAGTCTGTGTACAATGGTTTTTACTTGCATTCTATTGCATTCTATCAGTCTCTATAATATACCAATAAAGTGGGTATTGTTATTCTGCAAATGAAAAAACAGGTTCAGGTGGGCAGGTACATTGTCCACTTTGCTATTAATCTCTACCCTACAGATCCTACAGATCCATATAGGCATCAGCCTGACTTGTCTAAGGCAGAATAATAACAGTCAATGAGGCTATTACCACGTCACCTTCTCTAGTGTTCTAGGCACACTGAGTCTCTTCTCCACTCCTTTATATCCTGCTTTACCACGGGTCACACTTCAGACTAAAGCCATCTCTGGGTATTTCTTTTTCTTTCCTCCTTTTTTTTTCTCTTTTTTTAGGTTTTCAAAGACACGTCTTTCCTCTCTTTCTATATAGACATCTGAAGTATTAGTAAACCAAAAACCAGAGGGCTGATGCAACAGAACATAAAGTTTTGTTTCAATGTTTTTCTTTTTTCTTTTCTTTTCTTTTTTTCTTTTCTTTTTTTTGAGACAGGGTCTGCCTCTGTTGACCAGGCTGCAGTGCAGTGGTGTGGTCACAGCTCATTGCAGCCTCAACCGCCGGGGCTCAAGTGATCCTCCCTCATTTGCCTCCCAAGTAAGTAGGACTACAGGCATGCACCACCACACTAGACTAATTAAAAAAAAAGAAAAGCAGGCCGAGTGTGTGGCTTATGCCTGTATTCCCAGCACTTTGGGAGGCTGAGACGGGCAGATCATCTGAGGTTGTGAGTTTGAGACCAGCCTGACCAACATGGAGAAACCCCGTCTCTACTAAAAATACAAAATTAGTCAGGTGTGGTGGTGCATGCCTGTAATCCCAGCTACTCGGGAGGCTGAGGCAGGAGAATTGCTTGAACCTGGGAGGCAGAGGTTGTGGTGAGCCAAGATAGTGCCATTGCACTCTAGCCTGGGCAACAAGAGTGAAACTCTGTCTCAAAAAAAAAAAAAAGTTTGTAGAGATGGGGGTCTCACTACATTGCCCAGGTTGGTCTTGAACTCCTGGCCCCAAGTGATCCTCCTGCCTTATAAAGTGCTGAGATTGCAAGCGTGAACCACTGTGTCCAGCCAGGAAAGCAAATTCTTTAAATTGTATAATGGCTTCCATTTATAATATTTTGTTTTCTAGGACCTGGACCCTTCCCAGGGATCATTGACATCTTTGGTATTGGAGGCGGCCTGTTGGAATATCGAGCCAGCCTCCTTGCTGGCCATGGCTTTGCCACGTTGGCTCTAGCTTATTATAACTTTGAAGATCTCCCCAAGAACTTGGACATCATACCTCTGGAGTACTTTGAAGAAGCCATGTGCTACATGCTTCAACATCCCCAGGTTCTCCTTGTGTCCTTTATTTAATTAGTCTCTCTAGAAATATCTCCATAGAGAATGTAACCTGTACCACATGCAGTAATGCTGCTCTGTTCCTCTTTCACAAAGATTTATTTTGGAGACCTCCTTGGCTTAAGGTGCCTATTTCTACTTTTTCTGTCAGATAGACTCGTGGTATAGAATGAATTGTAAAATCCATGTGAGATTTTATTTAGTAATATTAAATATTATCTGTGCATTGCAAATTGAACTTCCAATCTATTGTCTTTGCATGCTTGTTTTTTAACTTTAATTTTCTGATGTCAGAGTATGTTCTCAGATTTTGGTCAGAACTTGTTCACCCCTTTCAGAAGCTAAGAACAAATTTACTTATTCTAAAGTCTTGCTTTGTAATCATTTCCCAATACATATCATCCAACACCTTTCATCCAACAACTGAGGGTGGTGTGAGGCAGAGAGGCTTTCTACAGGGTAGGTTGGGCACCACACCCTGCATGCCCTGGGGCCCTAGAAGAGGACGCAGGAGAGAAGCCTGGCTCCTTTTGCCTCAGACGAGTCCAGGGCACCAGGTTAACCGGTCTGAAGTCCCACCCGCTCTCTGGGACTACTCAGCCACCAACTGATGATCTGATGAATGATTCACATCTTGGAACAGAACTTCGTTCCACACATTGGATGCATTACCACATTAAGACTTCAGTCAGGCCTACCTGAATGTGGCCCTGAACTTGATGGGCTCTGTGGCTCAACATTCTCTAGTGGATAATTCTCTGACATGTTTATAATCAGTTTCCAAATTTTTCAGTGATTTTAAGATTTAACTGTCATGTGGCCGGGCGTGGTGGCTCACGCCTGTAATCCCAGCACTTTGGGAGGCCACGGCAGGTGATCATGAGGTCAGGAGTACAAGACCAGGCTGGCCAACATGGTGAAAACCCATTTCTATTAAAAATACACAAAAACTAGCCAGGCATGGTGGCACACACCTGTAGTCCCAGCTACTTGGGAGGCTGAGGCAGATGAATCGCCTGAACCCAGGGGGCGGAGGTTGCAGTGAGCCGAGATCACACCACTGCACTCCAGCCTGGGCGACAGAGTGAGACTCCGTCTAAAAAAAAAAAAAAAAAGATTTGTCTGACAGGTGTTCAGCCGGATACTCTGTACATGGGAAGAAACTTCCCTGTCAGCTGAGGTTGATTTTCTTGTGGGTGATTCCCAGATTAAAGCTACCAGCATCTCTGTTTGCATTTTAGAAAAATGTTTTTGAATTGGATACTTTTTGGTTTTTGTTTATTTGTTTTTGTTTTTGTTTTGAGATGGAGTCTCGCTTTGTTGCCCAGCCTGGAACGCAGTGGTGCAATCTTGGCTCAGTACAACCTCTGCCTCCCTGGCTCAAGCAATTCTCCTGCCTCAGCCTCCTGGATACCTGGGATTACAAGTGCCTGCCATCATGCCTGGCTACGTTTTTTTGTATTTATTTTTTTTCTCTTTAAATTTCTTTTCTTTTTTTCTTCTTGCCAACAGTGTGCGTTTGTGTGTTTGTTTGTTTTGGTATTCTTATAGAGACGAGGTTTCACCATGTTGTCCAGGCTGGTCTCAAACTCCTGACCTCAAGTAATCCACCCGCCTTGGCCTCCCAAAGTGCTGGGATTACAGGCATGAGCCACTGTGCCTGGCCTGGATAAGTTATTGACTCGACTCTTCTGTCTTCTTTTCTTCCAGGTAAAAGGCCCAGGCATTGGGCTTTTGGGCATTTCTCTAGGAGCTGATATTTGTCTCGCCATGGCCTCATTCTTGAAGAATGTCTCAGCCACAGTTTCCATCAATGGATCCGGGACAAGTGGGAACAGAGGCATAAACTATAAGCAGATTAGCATTCCACCATTGGAATATGACCCGAGGAGAATCAAGGTAGCTTTCTCAGGCTTCATGGACATCGTGGATATAAGGAATGACCTTGTAGGAGGGTATGAGAACCCCAGCATGATTCCAGTAGAGAAGGCCCAGGGGCCCATCCTGTTCATTGTTGGTCAGGATGATCATAACTGGAGGAGTGAGTTGTATGCCCAAACAGTCTCTGAACGGTTACAGGCCCATGGAAAGGAAAAACCCCAGATCATCTGTTATCCTGGGACTGGGCATCACATCGAGCCTCCTTACTTCCCCCTGTGCCCAGCTTCCTTTCACGCATTAGTGAACAAACATGTGATGTGGGGTGGGGAGCCCAGGGCTCATTCTAAGGCCCAGGTGGATGCCTGGAAGCAAATTCTAGCCTTCTTCTGCAAACACCTGGGAGGTACCCAGAAAACAGCTTTCCCTAAATTGTAATGCATTTGTCTGTTGTTGACATGAGAGAGTCAAGATCAGATTCTAGGGTTCAATAACCCTATGTGAATCAGCTGTCTCCTATATAACATTAAAGCCATGTCTTTGTCATGAATGGTGTATATTAGGTAACTTTGTTGAATAAGCTTTGTCATCAGTTTAACTAATGTAACATGCTTGTTGTAGAAGATTCAGAGGTATATGACACAAATAAGTGAAAAATATACCCACCTGTTAAGATTTGTTTTTCATTCTAGGTTTTTTTAGTTAATGCTTTGAGTCATAGATGAGCTTTAAAGATGGTGACTTTTTCCATCACTGTGAAAGAATGGTCACTTAATATTTGCTGTTCAACTGGTAGAATTTTATTTGACCAAAAACATACAGAGGGGTGTTAATATGAGGAAAGGCAGCTGACCTTTTCACTATAAAGGTCAGTGAAGAATCCTTTGACAGGAGGAGATGAGACCACCTGTCTCTAAAATGGTTAAGTTTCTACTCTCTTCCAAGGGGAATGACTATGATCTATTTTCCCTCTCACTTCCTGGATCTAAGAACAGACCTTGGGGCCGGGCACAGTGGCTCACACCTATAATCCCAGCATTTTGGGAAGTCAAGGGGGACAGATCGCTTGAGCTCAGGAGTTCATGACCAGCCTAGGCAACATGGTAAAACCCAATCCCAACAAAAATTAGCCAAACATGGTGCACATGTGAGGTCCCAGCCACTCAGGAGACTGAGGTGGGAGGATTATGTGAGCCTGGGAAGTCAAGGTTGGTGCAGTGAGCCATGATTGCACCACTGCACTCTAGCCTGGGTAACAGAGTGAGGCCCTGACTCAAGAGAAAAAAAAAATAGACCTTGGAAAATCATAGTGTGGTAATCTTAGAGGAGTCATTCCTTACTCTCCTTGACATCAACACTACATAGCATTTATTATACTTTTTTTTTAGAAAAAAAAAACTCTATTAACCATGTATTTTTCTCAAGAGTCTGCAAATGGGACAGGACTCTGTAGGAATGGATCACCATTGTTCGAAGTGACACAGGCTGGGGCAAGTTGACTGAGGGGTTGACACTCAGCCCAAGTAATTAGCAAGAAGGCCCATATGGAAAGAAATTGAGAACTCCCTAAATCATATCCCTTCCCGAGTTCCCAATTGACAACCGTCACCAACCTCCCTCCCATAAAAGTATAGAGTCTCCAAGGGTGAGCATACCAAGCAAGGCAGAATGACATGACCTTTGTTCAGCCTTGTCTTGGAAGCTATTATGCATACTGTCACTCTGCCATATTCCATGGAGCAAGGCAGTCAAAGGCTAACCAAAGTTCAAGGAGAACATAGAGTCTGCCTCTTGAAAGGAGAGTGGGCCAGGCCGGTGGCTCGCACCTATAATCTCAGCACTTTAGGAGGCCGAGGTGTACAGATCATGAGGTCAAGAGATCGAGACCATGCTGGCCAACATGGTGAACCCTGTCTCTACTAAAAATACAAAAATTAGCTGGGCATGGTGGTGCGTGCCTGTAGTCCCAGCTACTTGGCAGGCTAAGGCAGGAGAATCACTTGAATCCAGCAGTAAGGGGTTGCAGAGAGCCGAGATCGCGCCACTGCACTGCAGCCTGGTGACAGAGGGAGACTCCATTTCAAAAAAGAAAAAAAAAAGAAAAGAGAGTGGCAAGGTTCTGGAGGAGAGCATGTAGAATGGGAAATACTGTAACCATCTTTGGAAAATACAGTCTGCCTTCTGGGCATACATTCCTCCACATGTAATATATACCCATCCCTCTTCTAAACCCTCTCCCACTAAACTCTCATTTCATTATGGCATCACATTCAGGATGAAAGTCCAAGATTTCATCATCTATATCAGGTTGAGGTATAGATGAGGCTCAGGAGAATTTATTGGGTACAGCACCTTGGATATCATTCTACTCAATCTAAGCAGCTTTCAAACAAACAAGTTAGCTCTCCTCACAGACATACATCCATAATACAATGGTGCGACAAGTATAAGGTAACTCCCTTAGACACTCCTGTTCAAAAATGGGGAAAACGTGGCACACAGCTGTCACTAGCCTGTAGCAACCCTGAAACACACCTAAGAACAGAGCTTGCTGCCAATTCCTTCATTAGTGTTCAATTTGCTCTCTGTGAGTTGTTCTCTGTGGGTTTTGGTTGTACCTCCTGAGTCGAAACCTTTATTTTCCTTATGAAAATGAATTAGCCATTAAATTTAACCTGCTTCCTAGATGCAAACGGAGAGTCCAAACTTTTCTTTCAATTTTGTACTCTGCCTTTTAAGTTCCAGCTCATGGTGGAACTGGAATTGTTCTTCAGCCAGAACAATTTTCTTAAAAAGTTTGTGGGATTTTCTAAAAACCTCAGTGGGTTTCACTCCACTAGACAAAATATACCTCTAGAAATCTGTTTAAGAACTTTTCAGCCAGGCACAGTGGCTCACGCCTGTAATCCCAGTACTTTGTTAGGCCGAAGTAGGCAGATCACCAGTTGTTTCTCTTTGGGAGTTTGAGACCAGCCTGACCAACACGGAGAAACCCGATCTCTACTAAAAATACAAAATTCGCCGGGCGTGGTGGCACATGCCTGTAATCCCAGCTACTCAGGAGGCTGAGGCAGGAGAATCACTTGAAGCAAGGTGGTGGAGTTTGCAGTGAGCCGAGATCTACTGCTTCCAGACCCTATTCTCCTGCCTCAGTGTTAGGGACATCTGATCCTTCTAGTTAGGTGAGTAACATTATAAAACATTTCAAGTTTGTCTAGGACACAATATCCCTTCCTGGACCAGATAACCAAAGCCAAAAGCTCTGGGTCAAGCAACAAGGACAAAGGGTGCCTACGGAGGTAGTGAGCCCAGGACAGGGACAGAGAGACTGGGTTGCTACACCAACTCAGTCCAACCCTTCCCCAGTAGGTATGGAACATCTATGGATCCCAGGAGGGGTGAGGGTGGGGAACTAACCCATCAATCTGCTTTTTCCACAAGGAATTCTCAGCAAAGGCTTGGAAGCATAATGCCAAGCTATGGCCACTGCAAGTAACCTGAGGAAATGTTGGATCTGCCATTCTGGTCCTCATTCTATCACTGATCAGAGTGATCTGTCAGTGGTAAACTATGCCAACATTGCTAACACTTTAGTGCACACCAACAGAATCCAAGCCTTGGCTTACTAAGCAAAGATCTGGCACAGAATTCAGTGCTGTCTTAACTTCTTCTTGCTACAGAAGTAGTGGTTGTAACGTTTTACTGGGCTAGTACATCATAGAAGCTGGTTTTGCTACAGAAGTCAATTAAGTTAAAATGGGGCACTGATGGAAGGGAGCCAGAGGTGCCCTGTTTTAACTGACTTCTGTAGCTAAATGTTACAACCACTACAAAACCATAATGGGCTGGTACTGTGATGCTCCATGCTCCTTTGATAACATAGATGAAGTGTCCCAATGGCAACAACAAAAAAGAAACACTGGTGTTGTATTAGTCCGTTCTCACACTGCTAATAAAGACATACCCAAGACTGAGTAATTCATAAAGGAAAGAGGTTTAATTCACTCACAGTTCAGCATGGCTGGGGAAGCCTCAGGAAACTTACAATCATGGCGGAAGGGGAAGCAAACATGTTTTTCTTCACATGGTGTAGGGGATTGATCAGAGTGGTGGGAAAAACTATAGGGAAAGGACACAAACTTTCTGAAAGGTCAGAAGGTTCTGCAGAGCCCCGGGGGAGAAAAGCTGAAGGCAGCTGTTTTATAACCCTGAGGCAGAGGGCAAGGAGTAGGTACAAGGGAGTGTGGAGGAATTTATTTTAAACAGGCTTGTTTACTTATGTGGACCAGGAATTGACCTTTGATCATCCATGCATGATGTTCCCTGAAAGGGGAAAAATAAATGTTAATTACCTGCAGGTTGTGATGTCTCCAGGTTTTCAACATTGTGCCTGCACTGAACAAAAGCAAGCGCTCCAGTTTCTTGGGGCTTTCTGGCCATTAGAGACAGGCAGTCATCTAGCTGCACTTACGCTGAATACTTGTGTCTAAGTACTCATTTCACCTGTTGGCCAGGGTCTGTGGGACAGACCCGGCAACATGGCATCAGCAAGAAGTGCCAAGCAAAAGTGGGGAAAGTCCCTGATGAAGCCATCAGATCTTTTGACAATTCACTCACTGTCATGAGAACAGCATGAGGGTAACCACCCCCATGAATCAATTCTTCCCACTGGGTCCTTCTCATGACACATGGGGATTAGGGGAACAACAATTCAAGATGAGATTTGAATGGGGACACAGCCAAACTCTGTTATTCTGCCCCAGCCCCTCCCAAATCTCATGTCCTCACATTTCAAAACACAAGCATGTCCTTCCAATAGTTCCCGAAAGTCTTAACTCATCCTAGCATTAACTCAAAAGTCCAAGCCCAAAGTTTCATCTGAGACAAGTCCCTTCTGCATATGAGCCTGCAAAATCAAAAACAAGTTAGTTACTTCCTTGATACAATGGGGGTATAGGCACTGAGCAAATATACTTGCTCCAAATGAGAGAAATTGGCCAAAACAAAGGGGCCACAGGTCCCATGCAAGTCTGAAATCCGATAGGGCAATCATTAAACCTTAAAGCTCCCAAATGATCTCCTTTGAATCCATGTCTCACATCCAAGTCACGCTGACACAAGAGGTGGGCTCCTATGACCTTGGGCAGCTCTGCCCCTGTGGCTTTGCAGGGTATTAATACCCTCCTGGCTGCTTTCATGGGCTGGCATTGAGTGCCTGAGGCTTTTCCAGGCACACAGTGCATCCTGTTGGTGGATCTACCATTCTGGGGTCTGGAGAACGGTGGCCCTCTTCTCACAGCTGCACTAGGCAGTGCCCCAGGGGGGACCCTGTGTAGTGGCTCCAACCCCCCATTTCCCTTCTGCACTGCCCTAGCAGAGTTTCTTCACAAGGATTCCACCCTTGCAGTTGACTTCTGCCTGGACATCCAGGCATTTCCACACATTCTCTGAAATCTAGGCAAAGGTTCCCAGACCTCAATTCTTGTCTTCTGCACATCCACAGGCCCAGCACCACAGGGAACTGGCGAAGGCTTGAGGCTTGCACTCTGAAAAAATGGCCTGGGCCAGGCCCTGTGGCTCATGTCTGTAATCCCAGAACTTTAAGAGGCTGAGGCAGGCAGATCATGAGGTCAGTAGCTCAAGACCAGCCTGGCCAACATAGTGAAACCCCATTTCTACTAAAAACACAAAAATTAGCCAAGCATTCTGGCACACACCTATAGTCCGAGCTACTCAGGAGCTGAGGCAGCAGAATCGTTTGAACCCGGGAGGTGGAGGTTGTGGTGAGCTGAGATTGGTGCCACTGCACTCCAGCCTGGGCAACAACGCAAGATGTCACCTAAAAAACAAAGCAAAGAAATGGCCTGAACTGTACCTTGGCCCCTTTTAGCCATGGCTGATGTGGCTGGGACACAGGGCACAAAGTCACAAGGCTGTATACAGCAGGAGGTGCCCTAGACCTAGCCCAATAAATCATTTTTCCCTTTTAGGCCTCCAGGCCTGTGATGGAAGGTGCTGCCATGAAGGTCTGTGATGTGCCCTAGAGACATTTTATCTGTTGTCTTGGTGATTATCATTAGGCTCCTTATTATTTATGCAAATTTCTGCAGCTGGCTTGAATTTCTCCCCAGAAAATGGGGTTTTCTTCACTGTTTTCTTCTTTTCTTTTTTTTTTTTTTTGGAGATGGAGTTTAGCTTTTGTCACCCTGACTTCAGTGTAGTGACGTGATCTCGGCTCACTGCAACCTCTGCCTCCCAGGTTTAAGCAATTCTCCTGCCTCATCCTCCAGAGTAGCTGGGATTACAGGCATGCACCATGACATACAACTAATTTTTGTATTATTAGTAGAGACAGGGTTTCACCATGTTGGCCAGGCTGGTCTCAAACTCCCGAGCTCAGGTGATCCACCGCATTGGCCTCCCAAAGTGCTGGGATTACAGGCATGAGCCACTGCACCCAGCAGGGTTTTCTTTTCTATGGCATAGTCAGCCTGTAAATTTTCCAAATTTTTATGCTCTGCTTCCTCTTGAACTCTTTGCCTCTTAGATATTTCTTCTGCCAGATACACTAAATCATCTCTCTCAGGTTCAAAGTTTCACAGATCTCTGGGGCAGGGGCAAAATGCCACCAGTCTCTTTGCACAGCAAGAATAACTTTCACTCCAGTTCCCAAGAAGTTCCCCATCTCTATCTGAGACTGGACTTCATTGTTCATATCACTATCAGCATTTTGGTCAAAGCCATTTAATGAGTCTCTAGGAACTTTCAAACTTTCCCACATCTTTCTGTCTTCCGACCCTCCAAGTCTCTGGGAAGTTCTAAACAATCCCACACTTTCCTGCCTTCTTCTGAACCCTCCAAATGGTGCCAACAGAGGTTCCAGACTTTGGAACTGTTACCCAGTTCCAAAGTCGCTCCCACATTTTTGGGTACCTTTACAGCAGTGTAACACTCTCTGCAGTACCAATTTATTGTATTAGTCCATTCTCACGCTGCTAGTAAAGACATACCTGAGATGGGGTAATTTACAAAGGAAAGAGTTATAATTGACCCACAGCTCAGCTTGGCTGAGGAAGCCTCAGGAAACTTACAATCATGGTGGAAGGGGAAGCAAACATGTTCTTCCTCACATGGCAGCAACAAAAAGTGCTGAGCAAAAGGGAAAAAGCCCCTTATAAAACCATCAGATCTCATGAGAACTCACTCACTATCATGAGAACAACATGAGACTAACCACCCCCATGATTCAATTTCCTTGCACCAAGTTCCTCTTGGACATGTGGGATTATGGGAACTACAATTCAAGATAAGATTTGGGTGGGGACATAGCCAAACCATATCAGGTGTAATGCTAGCCCTCTGTGTACAGGTTTTGTGAACAATATTGATTGTATGGGGGAGAGTGAGATTTTGTCACTATTCCATCAATGAGAATTGCCTGGTGAATACCAATCCTCCACAGCCATGACTGGGTCACTGAATAAAATGATGCAGTGTCCATCTGAAAACTGCCTCTTCCTCTGTGGGTGATCTGGGAGTGAGCCAGACATGGGATGGACAATGTCATACCTGGAAAGCTGGCAGATGATGGAATCCTGGACATTGGACATGCTTGGGGTGCTCCTGCATATCACCCCTGGGAACAAGGCACATTATTGGCCCAGCAGCCTAAAAGTATGCACCATGCTTATTAAGAAACTGCCAGGTAGTGGCTGACTCTGGGTTTCGATCCTCTATGAGATTTCTGGTACCAGGCATAGGAGTCACTGCTCATGAAAAAAATGACATTGTTGCTTCCAGTGCCGCTGCCTTGGCAGCCCAGAGACACCCTTCAAATCCTTAGGAAGGTTGTTTTAAATTACAGGGAGGAGTGTGTGCCACTGCCAACACCTCTTGTTGTACCTGGATAATATCTCAGGCATGGATGAGACACAGGTAGAGGAGATCTGAAAGCAGGCCTGCTGACTGCAGTCAGAGTGGCTACCTAAAGAATCTTTCTGGCCAGGTTCGGTGGCTCACACCTGTAATCCCAGCACTTTGGGAGGCTGTGGCAAACAGATCACCTGAGGTTAGTAGTTAGAGACCATCCTGACCAATATGGTGAAACCCATCTCTACTAAAAATATAAAAATTAGCTGGGCATAGTGGTGGGGGCTGGTAATCCCAGCTCCTCAGTAGGCTGAGGCAGGAGAACCGCTTGAACCCAGGAGGCGGAGGTTGCACTGAGCAGAGATCACACCATTCCAGCCTGGGCAACAGAGTGAGACTCCATCTCAAAAAACAAACAAACAAACAATCTTTTGTGGACCTCTTTAGCAACTTCTTACCTGGATCACTAGGATTTGGGGGAAGACCACAGCTCCAAGCAAGCCTGATCATCCTGCTTATCATAGTAGTCTCCTGGGCCTAGTGAAATGTATTCTGATGGCTTAATAATATTGCACTGAGATTGTGTCAGTCAAGGTGTCACTTTTTTTTTTTTTTTTTTTTTTTTGAGACAGAGTTTCACTCTGTCACCCAGGCTGGAGTGTAGTGGCACAATGTGGGCTTACTGCAACCACCACCTCCCGGGTTCAAGTGGTTCTCCTCCCTCAGCCTCCTAAGTAGCTGGGATTACAGGCATGCACCACCACATTCAGCTAATTTTTTTATTTTTAGTAGAGACAGGGTTGGCCAGGATGGTCTCAAACACCTGACCCCAAGTGATCCGCCCACCTCAGGCTCCCAAAGCCCTGGAATTACAGGTGTAAGCCACCGTGCTCGGCCAAAGTGCCACATTAATATGATCAGACAAACCTCTGCCTCCAGATCCTGGGAGTCTGGAGGGCCTATGAAATGTACTAGGTTTGCTAAGGGAGATACCTGGGTTGGGGACAGACTGCAGGGCAGTTCTCTGGTTGGCCTTGGACTGACTCAGCTCTCCCCTCTTTCTCACTAGTAGTTCTCAAGAATAACCATAGAATGAGATGGAAATGTAACAACCCAAGATAGAGCTGGATGGCTGGAATGGCCCTGGCTCTATCCCAGTCCCTGCCTACAAACAGGATGTCTTCCAATGCTTTAGCCCAGCAGTCACATGACCCACCCCAGATTACAAAACTCAGGGCAGCTGCAGTGCAAGTGGGCACATGCACATGAGACTCCATCACCCCGCAGCATTCCTGAGCCCTGGAGGACGGGTTTGCGATGATTCTTAGGCTTCTGTCATCTTTTGCTGCCTATCTGTAAGTAATAAATCCGGTTAATGTGCATTGTTGTATTAGATATATGAATCTGTTTTGTCTCACTGATGGTAACCAGCACACAGTGAACTTGCTTCATATAGTCTAATACCTTTTTGTTCAGTTTATACATGTTTATTGAGCTGGGTGTCACCATATGCTCTTCTCCCTTCTCTACCCTGCTATGTTCCCAGCTAGGCTGAGCTGTATGGTTGGGTTTGGCCAAAAAGAGGCATTAGCAAGATACTGAAAAACAGGAGAGCCAAGGAATGTATAGTCTCCTCCTTCCTGCCACAAACCATACCCTCTAGAAAAGCTACAACTCCTACCAGACTGCCCCCTTCCCTTGAACCTTCAGATTCAGGGTTCTACACCAAATCTTGTTTCATTGTTTCTGTTTTTAAACCTTGTCCATGCCTTTGTAGATAGTACCTTTATAAAACTCTCCTCAATTACACAGGCTGAGAGTGCCACTTACTTAGTGTTAGAACTCTGTATGCATATAATCCAAAAGGGACTCTAACCATGATTAGATTTGTGAGTTGAGACATGAAACAAAATTTTCACTGGGTACTAACCCTATAGGTGTGCCAGTGTAGTGTTTTTACACATTAGCCCATTTAATGGTCACAATAAGCCTCTTCAGGTAAGAAAACTGAATTTAGGCTGCACACGGGGGCCCACACCTGTAATCCCAACACTTTGGGAGGCTGAGGTGGGAGGATTACCTGAGGTCAGGGGTTCAAGGCCAGGCTGGCCAACATGGTGAAACCTCATCTCTACTAAAAATACAAAAATTAGCCAGGCACGGTGGTGGGTGCCTGTAATCCTAGCTACTTGGGAGGCTGAGTTAGGAGATTTACTTGAGCCCGGGAGGCAGAGGTTGCAGTGAGCCAAGATTGCACCACTGCATTCCAGCCTGGGCGACTGAGCGGGACTCTGTCAAAACAAACAAACAAACAAAAACAAAAACTGAATTTAGAGGGTTGTTTCTTGCTAAAGATCACCAGGTTTTAGTATTAAGGATCAGGGTCAGACCGGAACTCTGCTAGGTCTGCCTCCCCAAACATCAGCTTTGCTTCAGGTACCATTAGCTCTAGGAAAAAAGGCTTGGTAAGGGACTGAAGGGCAAGGGGTGAATTATGACCATGTTTCTCCACGTATCACCTGAGTACAATCACCTGGGATGCTTTTTCAAAATCTAAATTTTTGAACTATATCTCTCTCAATCTTTTACCTCTCAGTGGTTTTCGTACCTCTATTTCGAAACTCACTACGCTGGATTGCAGGGATAGTCATTAACTTTTTTCTTTTTTGGAGACAGAGTTTTGCCCTTGTTGCCAAGGCTGCAGTGCAATGGTGCAATCTCTGCTCACTGCAGCCTCTGCCTCCCGGGTTCAAGCAATTCTCCCGCCTCAGCCTCCCTAGTAGCCGGGATTATAGGCATGCACCACCACACCTGGCTAATTTTGTATTTTTAGTAGAGATGGGGTTTCGCTGTGTTGGTCAGGCTGGTCTCGAATTTCTGACTTCAGGTGTGATCCACCCACCTCGTTCTCTTAAAGTGCTGGAATTATAGGCGTGAGCCACCGGGCCGGCCAGATTAGTCATTAACTCTTATTTCAGCAGTTATTCTATCATTTGGGACACTGGTGTGTTTGCACAAATTCTAGGCTCCCCACGCAGCGGCTTGGAGCCTGTCCTCAATCCCAACCAACGGGAGTACGGTCAAGGGCTCCGCCCTCGACTGCTTTCCTGTGGTGGGCAAAGCCAGCAGGCCGGCCCACTGACTCCGAGGAGCTGGGTCAACCCGATTCTACCCATGACGGAATGACAGCGACGCTGATCCTGGAGCCCGCCGGCCACAGCTGCTGGGACGAGCCGTTGCACATCGCCGTGCTGGGCCTGGCCCCGGAGCAGCCAGTCACGCTGCGCGCGTCCCTGCGCGACGAGATTGGCACGCTCTTCCGAGCCCACGCGCTCTACCGCGCCAACGCCCGCGGGGAGCTGGACCTGGAGTGCGCGCCCGCGTTGGGCGGCAGCTTCGCAGGGTGCGAGCCCATGGGGCTGCTCTGGGCGTTGGAGCCCGAGAAAGCCTTGGAGCGGCTGGTGAAGCGCGACATGCGGACGCCCTTGCCCGTGGAGCTGGAGGTGCTGGACGGCCACGACCCCGAGCCCTGGCGGCTGCTGTGCCAGGCGCGGCATGAGCGCAACTTCCTCCCGCCGGGCGTGCGGCGCGAGCTGGTGCGTGCGGGCCGGGTACGCGCCGCACTCTTCCTGCCGCCAGGTGAGTAGCTTCTGCTCAGAACTTGGTCCAGCTCTGTGACCCCTGTCTGCTCCTTGCATGTCCTGGGAATCACGTGATGTGGAACATACCTGAACTTGCTACTTCTCTCCAGAGTCTGTCATGGATTCTGAGTCTCTAGGTGCCCTGTGTCGCCCAGGCTGGAATGCCATGGCTGGATAGCTCACACTGCAGCCTCTTGGACTCCAGTGTTCTTCTCGCCTCAGCCTCCTAAGTAGCTGCTCCAGTCTTTCCAAGTTTCACGTCCCTCCCCACCGAGGCACTATCAGTTTTTACCTGTGCTGAATAGTGCATTCAACTTATTATCTATTTATTGAGAGCCACTATGTGCCAGCCATGTGGTTGTGTTTGAATATGATTTGGGCAAAACCTGAAGCTGATGTGCAAGAATGATTTTTGCCTCCTGTCACATCAAACTTCCAAAGAAGCTAAAATCCACAATAGTGGCAACGCCCTAGAATCATTTAAAAACACACACAGAACTGCCTGACAGTCCCCTCCCTTCTATCATAAACATGCCGTCCCTGGTTCTCAACCTGAAGTGATTTTTCGCCTTCCCTGGGGGACGATGTTTGGCAATATTTGGAGACATTTTGGGTTATCATGCCTGAAGGGAGAAGTGCTGTTGGCATCTAGCAGGCAGAGGCCAGAGGTGCTGCTAAACGTTCCACAACGCATAGGAAAACCGCCAGAACAAAGAATTATCTTGCTCCAAATGTCTACACTGCTAAGGTTGAGGAACCCTAGTCTAAGTAAACACAGGATGCTTTCTAGGTAAAGGTGGCCTAGAAACAAGACCCCAGATTAATCCCGTCCAACTAAATTGCTGACTTAAACCTCTACCATAGAAAATGCTGAGCTGGGCACCGTGGCTAAGGCCTGTAATCCCAGCACTTTGGGAGGCTGAGGTGGGCAGATTACTTGAGCCCAGGAGTTCAAGACCAGCCTGGGCAACATGGTGAAACTCTGTCTATACATAAAAAAAAAAAAAAAAAAAAAGTCAGGCAGGGATGGTGGTGCACACCTGTAGTCCCAGCTGCTTGGGAGGCTGAGGTGGGAGGATTGCTTGATATCAGGAGGTGGAGACTGCAGTGAGCCGAGATCACACTATTGCATTCCAGCTTGGGCAACAGAGTTGCAACAGCACACAGAATCCTTAAACTGAATTCTGTGATTATTCTCCAAAACAAGAGACCATGCTTTAGTTTTACAAGTCTTCAGCAATCTTAGCCTTAACTCTTGGCTGCCCACTACACAGTAAATTCCTGGCGGTAGAATTGGGTCTTACAGATTTCTAAATATCTATATTCCTAGAGGCTTTCCCCAGGATATAGTAGGAGCTCAATAAATAATACTGACTGGGCCAGGAGCAGTGGCTCAGGCACATAAACCTAGCACTGTGGAAAGCTGAGGCGGGTGGATCACTTGAGGCCAGTAATTCAAGACCAGCTAGGCCAACATGGCAAAACTCCACCTCTACTAAAAATATAATATAAAAAAATTAGCCAGGCATAGTGGCTAACACATGTAGTCACAGCTACTAGGGAGGCTGAGGTGGAAGAATCGCTTGAACCTGGGAGGCGAGGTTGCAGTGAGCCAAGATCGTGCCACTATACTCCAGCCTGGGTGACAGAGCAAGACCCTGTCTCAAAAAAAAAAAAAAAAAAAAAAAAAAAAAAGCTAAGAATTTACTAAAAGCTTTCATTAAAAACAAACAAGGCTGGGCACAGTGGCTCACACCTATAATCCCAGCACTTTGGGAGGCCCTGGTGGGCGGATCACCTGAGGTCAGGAGTTCAAGACCAGCCTGGCCAACATGGAGAAACCCCGTCTCTACTAACAATGCAAAAAAATTAGCCAGGTGTGCTGATACATGCCTGTAATTCCACCTACTTGGGAGGCTGAGACAGAAGAATGGCTTGAACCCAGGAGGCAGAGGTTGCAGTGAGCCGAGACTGTGCCACTGCACTTCAGCCTAGGCAATAGAGTAAGACTCTGTCCAAAAATAAAACCTAAAAAAAACTATTTCATTAGCTTTTAGTGTACAAGTGGCTTGGGGTTACATGGATGAACTGTATAGTGATGAACTCTGAGATTTTAGTGCACCTCTCACCTGAGTAGTGTACACTGTACCCAATATGTAGTTTTTTATCCCTCTATATTATTATTATTAAGAAAATAAGACATTTTGTTCTTTTTCTGCCAATCTCTCTACCCCCAATCTCCTTGGCTTCAAAAACTTGTTTACTTAGTGTGTTTTGAGAATCTAAAGCTCCTTGTGATTTGTGATGTTTTCCAGGCAAGGGGCCCTTTCCTGGGATCATTGATATATCTGGGAGTAGAGGTGGCCTTTGTGAATACAGGGCCAGCCTCCTGGCTGGACACGGTTTTGCTGTGCTTGCTTTGGCTTATTTCAGATTTGAAGACCTCCCCAAACATCTGAATGAGATACACCTGGAGTACTTTGAAGAAGCTGTGGACTTTATGCTGCAGCATCCAAAGGTGGGGTCTGGTGATCACCTGAGTGTAGAAAAGAGCAGGTAGAGCTGATGGACAGCTGAACACTGGGAACTAGAAACATGCCAGGAGATACCAAGTCTCCTTCAAAAATTACTAGGATGGAAGCTGGGCATGGTGATGCGCATCTGTAGTCCCAGCTACCTGGGAGGCTGAGGGTGGAGGGTTGCTTGACCTCAGGCGTTTAAGACTGCCTGGGCAACACTTAGTGAGACCCTCGTCTCAAAAAACGTTATTATACTAGGATTATTATTTCTATTTTCTCCCATCTCTCTCTCCAATGCCTTAAGACTTGACTATTGCCTGGGCGAGGTGGCTCATGCCTGTAATCCCAGCACTTTGGGAGGCCGAGGTGGGCGAATCACAAGGTCAAGAGATTGAGACCATCCTGGCCAACATGGTGAAACACCATCTCTACTAAAAATACAAAAATTAGCCGGGCATGGTGGCACGTGCTTGTGGTCCCAGCTACTCGGGAGGCTGAGGCAGAAGAATCACTTTAACCCAGGAGGTGGAGGTTGCAGTGAGCTGAGATTGCGCCACTGCACTCCAGCTTGGCAACAGAGCAAGATTCCATCTCAGAAAAAAAAAATTGGTTTGGATCTACAAACAAACAAAAAAACAAACAAACAAACAAAAAGACTTGACTATTTAGTTGTCTTTGTAATTGGGTACCAAAATTCAAAGAGCACAGGACTAAAAAGAGTTCTGGCTCTGCGTCTACTGCAAAGTGGCCTTATGATTCTGAAGAAGGAAGTTACTCTCTCTGGAGTTCAATTTTCCTCCTTAATAAGATTAATGTAAATGTATATAGAGAAAATGACTATAGATATTTTTTAAGACAACTTGTTGGCCAGGTGCAGTGGCTCATGCCTGTAATCCCAGCACTCTGGGAGGCCAAGGCGGGTAGATCACAAGGTCAGGAGATGGAGACCATCCTGCCAACATGGTGAACCCTGTCTGTACTAAAATACAAAAAACTAGCTGGGCATGGTAGTGTCCACCTGTAGTGCCAGTTACTCAGGAGGCTGAGGCAGTGGAATCACTTGAACCCGGGAGGCAGAGGTTGCAGTGAGCCAAGATCGTGCTACTGCACTCCAGCCTGGGTGAGACAGTGAGACAGTGTGATTCTGCCCCAAAAAAGAAAAAAAGAGGACAACTAGAGACACTTGAATAAGAATGGTATATTTGATGATATGAAGTAATCATTATTAATTTTGTTGGATATGATAATAATATGGTTTTATAAAGAAAGTCCTTATAACAGAAAAAATTAATTAATTAAAATATTTTGGCCAGTTGCAGTGGCTCACATCCGTAATCCCAGCACTTTGGGAGGCCGAGGCGGGCAGATCACCTGAAGTCTGGAGTTTGAGACCAGTCAGGTCAACATGGTGAAACCCCGTCTCTACTAATACAAAAATTAGCAGGGCATGGTAGTGCATGCCTGTAATCCCAGCTACTTGGGAGGCTGAGACAGGAGAATTGCTTGAATCCAGGAGGCAAAGGTTGCAGTGAGCTGAGATTGCACCATTGCACTCCAGCCTAGGCAACAAGAGTAAAACCCTGTCTCAAAAAAAAAACCACCACCACCACCACCACCAACACTTTGGTATAACTAAAAATGGATGATAGATACTCTGTTATCATCCAGGTTTAAAGACACCCAGACATGCCAATGTTAAGATATAAGATATTCTTCGGGGTTTCCTCACAACCCCCAGTGTTCTTGGGATCTGGCAGACCAGAATTGTCTGCCAAACAGCTCTGATCCTGCTTCCAGGCCCTAAGCCTCTTTTCTGAGTTCGTCAGTGCATATATACCTAGGCTTTAAACATGCAGGCTGGGGTGTCCACACACACGGGTGAGAGGCCCCTTAAGGTCCATGAAGAAGCCAGGGATGGAGAAGTGTGGTACAGGATTCAGGGACTGGCTCTCCCCTATGTCATGTTCCAGCACAGAACTCCAGTGGATTCCAAGATTTTAAATTTCAGCCTGACCTTAGGAATTATTATGGCGGTATATTTATCAAGGCAGGAAAAAAGAACATACGTTATTTAACACTTTGTTCATTTGATTTATAATTTTGAAATGTTTTAGGTATAGGGTGTCTGGGCCCCTGTGTATACTCCTGACTCGTCCTCATAAATATTAGGGGATGGCCCATTACTAGGAAATCAGTTGATTTGCTTATTAGAAGACATATTTGAACTTTGCAGATTGTTGGATAAGGAAGGAAAGCAAATGATAGTTAAGAAAGCTACCGGCCGTGCGCAGTGGCTCACATCTATAATCCCAGCACTTTGGGAGGGCTTAAGGCGGGCGGATCACTTGAGGTCAGGAGTTTGAGATCAGCCTGGCCAACATGGTGAAACCCCATCCCCATTAAAAATACAAAAATTAGACAGGCGTGGTGCCACATGCCTGTAATCCCAGCTACTCGGGAGGCTGAGGCATGAGAATCACCTGAGCCTGGGAGGTGGGGGTTGTAGTGAGCCAAGATTGCCCCACTGCACTCCAGCCTGGGTGACAGAGTGAGATTCCATCTCAAAAAAAAAAAAAAAAAAAAAACGAAAGAAAGCTACTTAGAGAATGTAAAATCACTGTCTGTGACCTCCATTTATGAATTCTAAGCTTGTTTTCTTTCTCTTTTTCCTCAACAGGTGAAAGCTCCTAGTATTGGGCTTCTTGGATTTTCCAAAGGAGGTGACCTGTGTCTCTCAATGGCTTCTTTCTTGAAGGGCATCACAGCCACTGTAGTTATTAATGCCTGTGTAGCCAACACAGTGGTTCCTCTGCATTACAAGGATATGATTATTCCTAAACTTGTCAGTGATACAGGAAAAATAAAAATCACTAAGTCAGGATTTTGCAATTTGATGGACACTTGGAGCAATCCATTGGAGGAACGCAATCACCAAAGTCTTATTCCATTGGAAAAGGCCCAGGGGCCTTTCTTGTTTATTGTTGGCATGGATGATCAAGTCTGGAACAGTGAATTCTATGCTCAGATAGCCTCTGAAAGGTTACAAGCCCATGGGAAAGAAAGACCCCAGATAATCTGTTACCCAGACAGTGGTCATTATATTGACCCACCTTATTTTCCTCCTTCTAGAGTCTCTGTGCATACAGTTTTAGGTGAGGCAATAGACTATGGAGGTGAGCCAAAGGCTCACTCAAAGGCACAGGTAGATGCCTGGCAGCAAATTAAAACTTTCTTCCATAAACATCTCAATGGTAAAAAATCTGTCAAGCACAGCAAAATGTAACATTGTAGCCACAGACCAGATACCCTTAATAAAAATCCTATTCATATATCTCGTGTTTTCTTCTTTTTTTTTTTTTGTAAGATAGATTCTCACTCTATCACATAGGCTGGATGTGCAGTAGCGTGATCTCGGCTCACTGTAACCTCTGCCTCCCAGGTTCAAGCTATTCTCCCACCTCGGCCTCCCGAGTAGCGGGGATTACAAGCACATGCCATGGCACCCAGCTAATTTTTGTATTTTTTAGTAGAGATGAGGTTTTGCCATTTTGGCCAGGCTGGTCTTGAACTCCTAGCCTCAAGTGATCTGCCTACCTGATCCTCCCAAAGTTCTGGGATTACAGGTGTGAGCCACCGTCCCCAGCCTGTGATGGGTTTTCCAGAGTGCGTAGGAACCTTTTTTGGGACAAAGCAACCAGCTCAGCTTCCTTATCAGGTCCTCCCTGATTCTCAGCCTTTGCAACTTGCCTTCCTTCACTGCTGGGTCCACACAGGCTTAACTTTGATCTTATTTGTAGGACTGGTTTTCACCTTAAGCAAGAGAAATGTAAGAAGTGCTTTCCCAACTCTCAGTGGCTGGCCTAGCTTTGGCCTTGTGTCCCCTTTTTGAGGACTGACATTTGGTATTGTTCCAGAGTCTCATATCCCCTTTGTCCCTAACTGACCACGTCTGAGTTTTGGAAACCTGGCCACCCGAGTGCCTTAAGGAATGGACTCTACCTCATTATTACCCATACACATTGCTGAATGTTTACTCAAGACGTGTCCCTGAGCTGGGCACGGTGGCTCATGCTTATAATCCCAGCACTTTGGGAGTTTAAGACATGTGAATCACCTGAGGTCCGGAGTTCAAGACCAGCGTGGCCAACGTGATGAAAGCTCGTGTCTACTAAAAATACAAAAAATTAGCCAGGCGTGGTTGTGGGTGCCTGTAATCCCAACCTCTTGGGAGGGTGAGGCAGGAGAATTGCTTCAACTCAGGAGGCGGAGGTTGCAGTGAGCCGAGATCATGCCACTGCACTCCAGCCTGAGCAACAAGAGCAAATCTCTGTGTCAAAAGAAAAAAAGACTTGTCTCTGAACCCCAATCTGAAGACCTGGAGCACTGCACCTGTAGATATACTTCCTTTATGTTTGCCAGGGGATTCTCAGTCACTATATGGTCATTGCCTGCCTGGAGGAATGAATGTCTTGATGCCAAGATTTTCAGGACAATTCCTTGCAGGCCACAGCCTTCATCTTTGGATGTCACGTTATGCCTACCAAATCAGACTTCCTCCCACAACCATCTAGTTCGATTATTCTCCTCCTGAGAAGGACAGGGACCTGTCTGCCTCAACCCAATGCAATGTACTGGGCACTATCTAGAGTTGTAACAGACCAGAGAGTAAAGACCAGTACAGAACTCCAATGTATTCTAAGATTTTAAATTTGAGCCTGACCTTATGAGTGGTTATGGTGGTATATTTATCAAGGCAGGAGAAAAGAATATACCTTACTTAACACTTTGTTCATTTGATTTATAATTTTGAAATATTTAGGTATAGGGTTTCTGGGCCCCTGTGGATACTCCTGATCCATCCTCATAAATATTAGGGGATGGCCCATTACTAGGAAATCAGTTGATTTGCTTATTAGAAGACATATTTGAATTTTGCAGATTGTTGGATAAGGAAGGAAAGCAAATGATAGTTAAGAAAGCTACCGGCCGTGCGCGGTGGTTAAGACGTGGTTAAGAAAGCTACCAGCTGTGTGCAGTGGTTAAGACTCACTCCTTGAGCAAAAGAAAGTTTTCAGCCAAGCATGGTGGCTCACACCTGTAATCCAGCACTTTGGGAGGCCAATGCAGGCAATCACCTGAGGTTGGGAGTTTGAGACTAGCCTGACCAACATGGAGACACCCCATCTCTACTAAAAATACAAAATTAGCTGGGCAAGGTGGCCCATGCCTATAATTCCAGCTACTTGGGAGGCTGAGACAGGAGAATCGCTTGAACTCGGGTGGTGGAGGTTGCAGTGAGCTGAGATCGCACCATTGCCCTCCAGCCTGGGCAACAAGAGTGAAACTCTGTCTCAAAAAAAAGGAAAAAAAAATTTTTTTTCAGTGATTTCCCGGCACATCCCATGATTTTCTGGGTATGTACAAAATCCTTCGCCAATTCAAGTCTATCCAAGCAAGTGCCCATTAGATCTTAACAATGAAATGTTCCTTAGAGGTAACTTAATTATGATCAATTGTTAAACGCTGTTTTGAGTATAGTCATTTACCATATAGGATAATTTTTCTTTCCTTTCCTTTCTTTTTTCTTTTTTTGAGATGGTCTCACTCTGTCTTCCAGGCTGGAGTATAGTGGCATGATCATGGCTCACTGCAGCTTTGATCTCCTGGGCTCAAGTGATCCTCTCACCTCATCTTCCCAAGTAGCTGGGACTATAGGCATGCACCACCACAACCGGCTACCTTTTTATTTTTTGTAGAGATGAGGTCTCACTACGTTGCCCAGGCTGGTCTCAAACTCCTGGGCTCAAGCAAACAGCCCACCTTGGCCTCCCAAAGTGCTGGGATTACGGGTATGAGCCACTGCACCTGGCCTGTGTAGTATAATTTTCTATGATGTGAATTCTGGGAGCCTCTGCTTCAACTTACTCCCAAGTGAACCTACTACTATAGAGATGTTTTTAGGGTGGGAGATCACAGGAGGAAGATATAAGGAACGTAGCAGGCCAGAAAAGTAGTCCCAGAAGCCATGCAGGATCATGACTCTACATCTATATGAATTAAAGCACTAGGACAGCACAGCCCTAGACCTCAATTTCCTCCTTACAGATAAAGCAACCTAAACATGGCATACACTAACTAAAGGTATTTGCTTTTCCCCAGGAGGTGACTGTATGTGGCCACCTGTCTCCGAGATCTTTATTTCAAAAAGAATCTCAGGTCGTTACCAAGCATCCAAAATGGAGTAAAACAATATGAAGTAGAAGGGAGAAAGAGAAAAGTTATCCATAAAATTAAGCCAGAAATAAGGCTAATATAATAGTGCTTATTATGGAATCTTATATACTTGCCTAGATTGACCACTCATTCAGTCATGTATTTAATAGTGGTTTATGCAAAGGAGGAAACCTAATTACGTACACAAAATATACAACTTTCATAAAATAAAAGCAACACTTAGAAATCGGTTTCTCCCAAAGATAGTTGTACTAAGAAACATTAAGTGATGTAAAGGGTAGTGCTACAGTTTAGATGTTGTCCTCTCCAAATCTCATTTGAAATTTGATCCCCAGGTGGGCATGGCGGCTCATGCCTGTAATCCTAAGACTTTGAGAGGCCCAGGTAGGAGGATTGTTTGAGGCCAGGATTTCAAGACCAGCTTGAGCAAACTAGCAAGACTCTGTTTCTACTAAAAATGTTTTAAAAATTAACCAGGCATGGTAGTGAGCACCTGTAATCCCAGCTACTTGGGAGGCTGAGGCAGGAGGATTGGTTGAGCCCAGGAATTCCAGCCATGATGATGCCACAGCATTCCAACCTAGGTGACAGAGCTCCCCCAAGAGCTGGTTGTGAAAAAGAGTCTGGCACTTCCTTCCCATCTTTCCTGCTTCTCTCTGGCCATGTGATTTGCACATGCTAGGTCTCTGTCCCTTCTGCAGTGAGTGGAAGCAGTCTCAGGCCCTCCCCACAAGCAGATGCTGGCACTGTGCTTCTTGTAGAGCCTGCAGAACCATGAGCCAAAGAAACCTCTTTTTGGCCAGGGGTGGTGGCTCATGCCTGCAATCTCAACATTTTAGGAGGCTGAGGCAGAAGGACTGCTTGGGACCAGGAGTTTAAGAGCAGCCTAGACTACATAGTGAAAGCCCATTTTTACAAAAAAATTTTAAAAAAATAAATATTAGCTGGGTGCAGTGGTATCCACTTGGTACCCACCTGTAGTCCCATCTACTCGGGATGCTGAGGTAGGAGAATAACTTCACTGTAGGTCAAGGCTAGAGTGAACCATGATCACATCCACTGCACTCCATCCAGCCTGGGTGACAGAGCAAGACTGCTCCACCTACCCCCAACAAAAAAACCTCTTTTCTTTATCACTCTTCTTTGCAGCAATACAAATGCACTAAGACAGGTAATATCAAGGATGCTTCTATGCTTCTACAGTAGACATAAATCCAGGCTCACACAGTTAGTAAGCAGTGCAGCCTGGGATTTCTGTCTAGATGCCTCATATATGAAGTGGGTATAATAATAGTAACTACTTCATGAGGTTGTTGTGATTAAATTAGATAATCTGTGTAAAGTACTTAACATATTTTAACTTTCAAATACAGGTATACTCTGTTTTATTGGGCTTTGCTTTATTACATTTTCCACAAATTGAAGGTCTGTGACAACCCTGTGTCAAGAGTGTCTATCAGCACCCTTTTCAACAGCATGTGCTCATTTTGTGTCTCTGTGTCACATTTGGTAATTCTCACAATACTTCAGTCTTTTTCAAAATAAGAAAAAGAAAAAGAAATATATAATCTTTGTTAACATGCAGTATTAAATTGTTTAAAGGGCTATCAAGAATGGAGTCTCACTCTCCATTGCCTAGGCTGGAGTGCAGTGGCTCAATCTTGGCTTGTTGCAACCTCCGCCTCCTAGGTTCAAGTGATTCTCCTGCCTCAGCCTCCCAAGTAGCTAGGATTATAGGTATGTGCGACCACATCTGGCTAATTTTTGTATTTTTAGTAGAGACAGGGTTTCTCCATGTTGTCAGGCTGGTCTCGAACTCCCAACCTCAGGTGATCCACCCGCCTCGGCCTCCCAAAGTGCTGGGATTACAGGCAAGAGCCACCATGCCCGGCCACAAATGCAAGTTTTTTCTAACCACTGATCATTTGAAAAACATCCGTACAAACCTGTTACATATTTCAGGATATTGAAAACAGAAAGACTTGATTCTTTCAAATTATCATGAGTAAGCTATTTCATATTCATTTAAAGTGGCCTTGGAACCCTGGGACGATAAAAGCTTGTGGAAGGCATTGTATTTTTCCACATGTTAACATACATACTCACAAAATCTAATATTTATGGCCAGTATAATGACTTGGAGGCATATGTCAAAATTACTTGAGTTGTTTTTCTAACGCTGGGAGGTCAGTGATACAGTGGCGCCATCTCAGCTCACTGCAGCCTCCACCTCCCAGGTTCAAACAATTCTCCTGCCTCAGCTTCTCAAGTAGCTGGGATTACAGGTGCCCACCACCATACCTCGCTAATTTTTGTACTTTTAGTAGAGAAGGGGTTTTACCATGTTGGCCAGGCTGGTCTCAAACTCCTGACCTCAGATGATCCACCTGCCTTGTCCTCCCAAAGTGCTGGGATTACAAGCATGAGCTACTGTGCCTGGCAAAGACTTGGCCTTCTGATGGTTCACTGAAAAAATCAACTTTCAAAAGGCAAACTGGAGAAAAGGCATACAAATTTATTTAACGTGTATTATGGGAGCCTTCAAAATGAAGATCCAGCCAGGTGTGGTGACTCATCCTTGTAATCCCAGCTCTTTGGACTCAGCACTTTGGGAGGCTGAGGCTAGAGAATTGCTTGAGGCCAGGAGTTCAAGACCACCCTAGGCAACATATCGATACCCTGTCTCTATAGATGAAAAAATTAGCCAGGCATGGCGACACATTTCTGTAGTCCCAACTACTGGGAGAGTGGGAGAGTGCTGAGGTGGGAAGATAGCTTGAGCCCGGGAGATGGAGGCTACAGTGAACTGTGATTGCACCACTGCACTCAGCCTTGGCAACAGAACAAGACACTGTATAAAAAAAAAAAAAGAGGCCGGACACATTAGCTCATGCCTGTAATCCCAGCACTTTGGGAGGCTGAGGCAGGCCGATCACTTGAGGTCAGTAGTTTGAGTTCAGCCTGGCCAATTTGGCTAAACCCTGTCTTTACTAAAAATACAAAAATTAGCTAGGCATGGTGGCACATGCATATAATCCCAGCTACTCAGGAGGCTAAGGCAGGAGAATCACTTAAACTCAGGAGGTGGAGGTTGCAGTGGGCTGAGATCGAGCCACTGCACTCCAGCCTGGGTGATAGAATAAGACTCCATCTCAAGAAAAAAAAAGAAGACGATGCAAAGACACAGGTGAAACTGTCCATTTTTACACAGGTTCAACAAAGTATGGGCAGCCATGTAGAAATATGATTCAACAGCCGGGCACAGTGGCTCACACCTGTAATCCCAGTGTAACCAGGTTTTGGGGTGCCAGGGAGGCACAGCTCCCACGAGAGAATATTGTAGGTTCTTGGTCTCTCACTCTCTCAAGAATGAGAGAGGGGACCACAGCAGGTGTGTGGTACACTTGTAAAGTAAAATTCCGGATCCAAAAAGTGTTGCAGAAAAGCTATTTATTTAGGTAGAGAAAGAGAAAAAAAAGAGAAGAAGAAAGCAAACTCCCATGAGAGAGAGTGTGTGGAAGGGAATCCCAGAGGGGAAATCCAGAGATGGAAAGCTCCTCTCACACTGAGTGAGAGAATCCAGAAAGATGGAATCCAGGAGAAGAAAGACAGCTTCCACACTGGGTGGAAGGGAATTGAGAGACAGAGATGGAATTTAGGAGGGGAAGACAGGCTTCCAGAAGAGAGTATTCATGGAAGGGGATCCAAACATGGAGTCCAAAGGGGTGTGGAAGAAGGGGACTTTTAACCTGGGAGGAACCCCCACCTTCTCCAAGACCTCTGGCCAATGAAAGGAGTTCCTCAGAACTTCCGCTGGAGTGATTAACTTTTTGATTCTTCCTGCACTCTCAAAAATTAAAACAGAGACATTAAATCTCCCAGATGGAGAGAGATGGGAGGGGGACATGGCGCTGGGAAGTTCTTGTCCTTAAAGCTACGCCCCCTTGTAGACCCGGAAAGAGAACACATTCCCTCACCAGTACTTTGGGAGGCCAAGGCAGGTGGATCATCTGAGGTCAGGAGTTCAAGACCAGCCTGACCAACGTGGAGAATCCCCATCTCTACTAAAAATACAAAATTAGCCGGGAGTGGTGGCACATGCCTGTAATCTCACTACCTGGGAGGTTGAGGCAGGAGAATCACTTGAACTTGGGAGGCAGAGGTTGTGGTAAGCTAAGACTGTGACATTGCACTCCAGCCTGGCAACAAGAACAACACTCCATCTCAGAAAAGAAAAGAAAAGATTGGACGAAAAGGGGGGAGTCCTAATTAGAGAAAGGGAGTCAGGCTGGTGGGATCAGTGGAAAGCAAAAAGAAGAAGCAGATAAGCTACAAGTCTGCCTTTCTTCATGGTCCAGGACACAGCCCTCCTGCAAAACAACTCATAATCTTCCTCCGCCCAACTATCACCAGACCCCTGCAAGTTAGCTCACAGCAACCTTGGTGTTATCACTACTGCACAAATCCCTCTTCAACAGGCAGCATAAACACTATTCTATAAAATCCCCAGCAAGCCTTTGTTTCTTTGCAATCAACTTCTCTTCTGCTGGCCAGCCTGTTACAATGTTCTTGCAACATATTTTCCTCCTTTCTCTAATAAATATTTTCCTAGTTTCTCTAAATAATTTCCCTTTCTTTATGTACAACTGTCTTGGTAAATTCTTTTACCCCCACACCACAGGCTGGATAGTGTTCATTCCCCCATTGAGTGGGGAAACCCAGCAAGGCCTGTCTGTCTAGATTCTTCTTGGCTTTTCTGAGCTTGCATTCCTTCTTTCTGGGTGTGGGGCAGGTCCCTCTTCAGAATGGGAATCACAGCTTACAGTCAGATAAGGTAGATCAGATAATTCATTTATGGCCAATTTTTACACAGAAAGGCAGAAGGAAAATTTCAGTTATATTTTGAGGTTTTATTGCTGGCTTTAGGGAAAAGGAGTTCTGGTTCTATGCTCTGCATAGAAGAAAAGGGATTCTTGTTTTTATGGCTAGCCTCAGGGAAGAATGGGACTCAGAAACAGCGGGGCAGGAGAAGGTCAAAGAAAAACATTTGCTTCTGAGGCCTTCATTTTGGGGTATTGTTCTCTGAGCCCCAACGATATTTATGGCTAAAGGACCAAAGACAGGACTTTAATAAGTCCTTACTTTTCAGAGAAGAGTACCTTACAGATACTTACTTTTCAAAGAAAACCGGGTTGTTAGATGGCTGTAAACAAGAAACTCTTGGTCCAATGGCCATATGTTTTCAGAGGCAAATATATTCTATCCAGAAATATGACACACGGCAATTATTTATAGGTAAGTGGGATAAGATTTGAAAATGGGATTGTTTCTCTCCAAATTTAGGACTTATATACACAATCCTCTTCCTTGACAAGCAGTTTAATAAAATGTGTTCACCTGGGTTAATTAATCTCATTTTACACATGTGTTTTAATTAAGATAGAATTCTTTTTTTTTAAATTTGTTTTTTTCCAACAATATGTTTCTCCATGAAGGCCTGTAAGATAGAATTCTATAGTAGAAAACAAAACAAAAAATTTTTTTTTTAAATTTTTGGAGACAAGGTCTTGCTCTGTCACCCAGACTGGGGAACATGGTGCAATCCATAGCTCACTGCAACCTCTAACTCCTGGGCTTAAGTGATCCTCCCACCTCAGTTGAGTCCTGAGTAGCTAGGATGACAGACGTGAGCCACCATGGCCAGCTATTTGAAAAAAATTTTTGTAGTAGGTGAAGATAGCGGCAGCCAGGGCTGGGGTCCTGGGAGTCCAGTGGCTGCAAAGGGCATCCCAGAATGTAATGCCATTGGGTGCAAAGACAGCCTCACCACATTACCAAGGACATGCTCCCAGGGCCTTAACCTAAGAAGAAGAACAGGTCACTGCCACTAAGAAGTATAATATGCATGTGGAAGACTACAAGCCTTGACGGCATGGAGTATGGGGACTACTTGAAGCTCCCTGACCACTCACAGCAGGAGAGGGATCCGTGGTATAACTGAGACCACCTGGACCTGAGGTTGAACTGGGGATACACTGGCACCTAGAAATGTATACCAGGAACCATGTGGGTATGTCCCCCACACCTATTTCTTGGAATATGATGTGTATACAGCTCTTCAGTTCTGTGGCTTTCATGATGTTCATGTTCTGGGTGGGGGTGATTTGCCCTGTCTACCAGCCTGTGGGGCCAGATCAGTATCCTTGCAATAATCTGTACCTGGAACGGGGTGGCGATCCCTCCAAAGAACCTGAGCCACTGTGAGATCTGAGGAGACTTTGTGGGCTATTGTGCCCTCTAACTAGGACTCCCTCATTCCTAGAAATTTAACCTTAATGAAATCCCTAATAAAACTCAGTGCTGTGGTGGTAAAAAAAAAAAAAAAAAAGAAAAAAGAAAGAAAAAAAAATCTGTAGAGATGGTTGGTGGGGGGGGGTCTCGTTATGTTGACCAGGGTGGTCTTGAACTCCTGGCCCCAAGTGATCCTTCTGCCTCTGTCTCCCAAAATGCTGGGATTACAAGCATAAGCCGCCATGCCTAGCCAGAAAACAAATTTTAAATTACATATATCAATACATTCCTCACTGTGAAAGATTCAAGTAATACAGATAAAATAAAAGGTCCTCTTAAATCATTAACCAATCCCAGTCTCTCCCAAGGGTAGTTACTATGAAGTGTTTCCTTCCAGAACCATTCCAGTACCATTCTGTATACATATACAAAATACAATATTCATATAAATGTATGTATGAATGCAAAACTATGGTTTTATTTTGTGGGTTCAAGGCCTTCTCTTTCTTAAAAAAACAGAAATGTAATATACTTGTTAGCTTTTTTTTCTACACGAAAAAAATATACATTGTTAATACTTGTGCCAGGCCACAGGACAATAGGGCTTATTTCCTCAGGGTATACATATGAAGTTCAGCTTTCTCTTTTTTTTTTTTTTTTTTTTTTGGTCTGAGATGGGGTCTCACTCTGTCCTCCAAGCTGGAGCACAGTGGCACAATCTCAGCTCACTGCAGCCTCTGCCTCCCGGGTTCAAGCAATTCTCCCACCTCAGCCTCCCGAGTAGCTGGGATTACAGGTGCCCGCCACCACACCCGGCTAAGTTTTGTTTTTTTAGTAGAGATGGAGTTTCACTATGTTGACCAGACTGGTCTCGAACTCCTGACCTCAGGCAATCTGCCCGCCTCAGCCTCCCAAAGTGCTGGGATTACAGGCGTGAGCCACCGCGCCTGGCTCTGTAGTTCTGGTTTCTGAATGAAAAAGCAAAATTTATGCTCCCTTTTGCGCTCATCCCCTATGCACCCCCCGGGCTGGTTTTGGGTCTTTGCTGGCATTAAAGTCAGGGAAGTGTGTCTCCACCAGTTTCTACTATCAATCTCTACCTTTATAGTTCAGTTCAGTATCTCATCGGAAACGTTTAAACTTTAACCTTGACAGTCTTTCTTAATCCAAGACAAAGATTAAAGGGAGAAAAGGAATTTGTTAGGAGCCTAGCACATTTGGCGGCCTTCCATCAGGCTTAGGGAATACTGACCCCTGGTGGCCAGAGAGGTAATTTAGAGGAGGCCACGGGCTGGCACTTTCTGTTAAAAATCCTTAACTTACTCGCCACACGTCCAGGGTAAACTCGCGAGGGGATCCTTCCTCTTCCAGGCGGTTCCACATGGGGCCTCAAGGAGCTCAAAGGACCCTGGGCCCTCCGAAGTCGCGTCTTCTTGCAGCCCGTTGCTAGGTGGCGCCGCAGGGACAAGACCAGGTCCCATCACGTGGTCCTGTAGGGTTTTGCCCCACGAGGCCACGCTCTGCCAGGCCGGGCCTTCCTCCTTCCACCTCAGCGCGAACCCTAGGCCGCCAGCGCCAGGCCGCCAGACCTTGGGGGCTTAAAGCCGCAACGGTCCCGGCACCGTGTGGCGGACTGCCCCGGCCGCGCTCCGAGCCTCTTGGGTCCCCCTCCAGGACTGGAGGCCAAATATCCACATCGCTCCTTTTCTACCAAAAGGCCGCGACCTTAACCGTCACGCCTAAGACTGGGCTGGCCGAGGAGCTCCTGGATATGAAAGCGGACGGCTTGGCCTGGGGGAGCGGGTGACCCTGCGGTGTTGGCCGTCAGCCACCGAGGCCACCTTTTCCACTCCCTCGTCCACCACCAGGCGTACAGCGGTGAGGGGGCTGGACCTGGCCAGGGACCCGGCTCTGGGCGGCGACTTCACCGGCGTGGAGCCTCAGGCCGGCCGCCTCGAAAGATCCATGCCTCAGTCGGATGCCGAGGGCCACCTTGAAAAACCCCCTCAAAGTGGAGGCGACCGTCCACCTAACGCCTCCCCAGCAGGGGGCGCCGCTGGTTCCGGCGTTGGCCTCCGCCCAGGTGCAGCTCTGATTCTCCACCCCCTAGCTGCACCGCGGGCGCCTGCAAACAGGCCTCCTGAGGGGTGGGGGTGGGGGGGGTCTTCCTGCTGCCCCCAGGTGCTGGCCCTTTTCCGCAGAGCGCCTGGCAGCAGAGTGAGGGAATCGACTGGCTGGTTTAGGAAAGCTGGCTTGCTAGCTCGTTTGTCATCTGAAAACAAAGCGAGCTCCTTTGTTTTGTCTCCTAGACATCAAGGGACCATTCATTCCCCTAAATGGTGGCTAGGATCTAAATTTCATCCCAGGCACCTTTCTTCTGCCAGCTGCTCACCGGCCAGAGTCCTAGTGCTGCAGACGCTGTTCCTTAGGAGCATACACCCTGCGTGTTTGCTATATTCAGCATAAGATGGCTGCGAACTTTCTAGCATTAAATGCTTTTGTTTGCTTACAGCAGTCTCACCCTCCTGGACTCAATCGATCCTCTCACCTCAGCCTTCAGAGTAGAGTAGCTGGGACAGCAGGCATGTGCCACCCAGGTAAATTTATTTTTTGTAGAGATAGAGTCTCCCTACATTGCCCAGGCTGGTCTTGGACTAGTGAGCTCAAGCGATCCTCCCACCTCGGCCTCCCCAGGTGTTGGGATTACAGGTGTGAGCCAAGACACCCAGCTATCTTTCTTTTTTAAATTCTTAGTTTTTTAGAAACTAGGCCGTCTTTCTCTGTCATCCAGGCTGGAGTGCAATGGTACCATGATGACTTATTGCAGCCTCGAATTTCTGGGCTCAAATGATCCTTCCACCTCAGCTTCTCAAAGTGCTGGGATTATAGGCATGTATGGCCTCATTTTAACCTTTTTGGTTTTTTAGAGATGGGGCCTTGCTATGCTGTCCAGACTGGTCTTGAACTCCTGGCCTTAAGTAGTCCTCTCACCTCAGCTTCTCAATGTACTGGGATTACAGACACACACAACTGAGCCTGGCTTTATTATTATTATTATTACTATTATTATTATTTGAGACAGGATCTCACTCTGTCACCCTGGCTGAAGTGCAGTGGCGCCGTCACTGCTCACTGCAACCTCCCTCGTGGGCTGAAGTGATTCTCCCACCTCAGCCTCCTAAGTAGCTGGGACTCAGTATCTCACCACCCTGCCCAGCCACTTTTACTTTAATTGAAATAACAGAGGCATATATCTAAAAAATACTACGAAACAATTGGCCAATAAATTCTTCTCTAGGAATAGTGAAGGAATAAAACAACCCCAATAGGAATGTTGAAAGAGAAATAATAGACCAACGTTGGGAGGATATTAGTTTGACATTTTACTATCTCTTTACACATGTAGTTCACATTATAGTACACCATCATTAGACCTTTAAAATAGTTTAATCCCTGTTGAATTATGGATTTTGGTGACTCCAACTATATCTTAAATTTATTGAGAAATCAAAGGGTCCTTTAAATTTGGATGTCTGGGTTTGTTTTTGGTTTTTGTTTGTTTGTTTTTTGAGCCGTAGTCACACTCTGTTGCCCAGGCTGGAGCGCAGTGGCTTGATCTCACCTCATTGCAACCTCTGCCTCCCAGATTCAATCAGTTCTCCCACCTCAGCCTCCCAACTAGCTGGGATCACAGGTGTGTACCACCACACCCCGGCTAGTTTTTTTGTATTTTTAGTAGAGACAGGTTTTGGAGGTTTCACCATAGTGACCAGGCTGGTCTCAAACTCCTGAATTCAAATAATCTGCCCACCTCGGCCTCCCAAAGTGCTGGGATTACAGGTATGAGCCACTGTACCTGGCTTTAAAAATCTCATTTTAAAAACCAGACATCCAACTGAGTACAGTGGCTCATGCCTGTAATCCCAGCACCTTGGGAAGCTGAGGCAGGCGGATCACCTGAGGTCAGGAGTTCAAGACCAGCCTGGCCAACATGTAGTGAAACCCCATCTCTACTAAAAAACACAAAAATTAGCTGGGCGTGGCGGCGCACACCTGTAGTCCCAGCTACTTGAGAAGCTGAGGCTGGAGAATCGCTTGAACCTGGAAGGCAGAGGTTATAGTGAGCCAAGATGGTGCCACTGCACTCCAGCCTGGGCAACAGAACAAGACTCCATATCTCAAAAAAACAGAAAAACAAAAACAAAAAAATCAGACATCTGGCCAGCATGGTGGCTTATACCTATAATCCCAGTACTTTGGGAGGCTGAGGTGGGTGGATCACCTGAGGTCAGGAGTTTGAGACCAGCCTGGCCAAAGTGGCAGAAACCCCGTCTCTACAAAAATTAGTGGGGTTCTGTGGGGCATAAGAATCGCTTGAGCCTGGGAGGTGTGGAGGTTGCAGTGAGCCCAGATCGTGCCATTGCACTCCAGCCTGGGCTGTGGGAGTGAAACCCTGTCAAATACACACACACACACACACACACACACACACACTTACATAACTCAAAGCCTGCCAAACTATTTGCTTAGACTTATCAGAATTTGTACTTCAAACCAAAATTCTTTCCACATATTTGGTGCTATGTTTCTTTCTTTTTTCTATTTATCAGTGATTAACTCAGAGAGGAAAAAAATATAAAAATATTTTTATATTTATAGCATCAAATAGCTCAAATAAATGTCTATTTCAACCACAATAATAAGTCCATTTCTACCAAAACAGATCGTTTCTTTTCTTTTCTTTTTGTTTTTTGAGACAGTTTCGTTCTTGTTACCTGGGCTGGAGTGCAATGGTGCTATCTCAGCTCACCGCAACCTCCACCTCCCGGATTCAAGTGATTCTCCTGCCTCAGCCTCGAGAGTAGCTGAGATTACAGCTACGCCCAGCTAGTTTTTGTATTTTTAGTAGAAATGGGATTTCACCACGTTGGCTAGGCTGGTCTTGAACTTCTGACCTTGTGATCCACCTGTCTTGACCTCCCAAAGTGCTGGGATTACAGGTGTGAGCCATCACACCCAGCTGTTTTAGATATGTTTTGACCAGGGTTGAACACACACACATAGGCCCCTAGTTTTATGATGAGAAACCATTGGGTTATGATAATTTTCTCATAATAGTCAGAGGCTAGAGTAAATTCTAACAGGATGACTCAGAGGCTAGTTGGTGGTAGACTGAAGTCACAGAATATTTTCTGCTGTTAATCAGATTTTGATACGTGTCTAGTTGCACCCTGTTCCAGGATCTTTAGAGAAAGTTGGAAACTCTAAGATATTTTTCTTTAGAATGGCAACTAATTACTGAGAAATACTTGCTTTGATTCTCCACAGTTCCCTAGTTTAAAAATAGGCAGGTTCCAGGTTCTAGTTGCAAATTGCTAATTACACATGTAGACAATGTAGTTATCTGAAGGAAAGACAGAGTTTATCCCTTCCACCTTCCACCTTCTCCACCAAAAACTTAATTACAGTTTGTGGGTGAGCTTTAACTTGTTAGGATAATCTTAGATGAAGTTCTGAGTTTTTATTCTAAACACTTAAAATGTATACAATTGAAACATGTTAAAATTCTGGTCCTCATTATAATTTAGTTTTAGTTTTGCAGTTGCCATTTGAAGGGAATGGTAATGATATTAATTACTAGACTTTGATTTTGGTTGATCCGTGGATTTTGTGCAGCTGGGCACAGTGGCTCATACTGGTAATCCCAGCACTTTGGGAGGCCGAGGTGGGCAGATCACTTGAGCTCAGCAGTTCAAACCCAGCCTGGGCATCATGGCAAAACCTCATCTCTACCCAAAATACAAAATATTAGCCAGGAATGGTGGCACACTTCTGTGGTCCCAGCTACTTGGGGGGCTGAAGTGGGAGGATTGCTTGAACCTAGGAGGCCAAGGTTGCAGTGAGCTGTGACTGGTCTACTGCATTCCAGCCTGGGTGATAGAGTGAGACTCCTATCTAAAAAAAAAAAAAAAAAAAAAAAAAAAAAAAAGAAGTGGTTTATGAGGGCTCTTCTTGGCAGAGGTTGAAGAGTTGTTGCCCTAATTTGTAGTAATATTAAATAGTTTCCCCCAAATTAACATTGTTTTTAAAATTGAATACAAGTTTCGAAGTATTAACATCAAGAAAAAATATGGGCCTTGATGAAATGGTTGAGGCCTGTAATCCCAGCATTTTGGGAGGCCACAGTGGGAGGATTGCTTGAGCTCAGGAGTTTAAGACCAGCCTGGACAATGCAGCAAGACCCCTGTCTCTACAAAAAAATTTAAAATTTGCTGGGCATGGTAACACATGCCTACAGTGCTAGTTACTTGGGAGGCTAAGGCAGGAGGATCACCTGAGCCTGAGGGGTTGAGGCGAGAGTGAGCTGTGATCAAACCACTATACTCCAGCCTATCTAGCCTAGGCAACCGAGTGAGACACTGTCTCCAAAAAAAGAAAAAAAAAGGAGTGTGTGTGCGTGTGTGTAAACACACACACCACTTCCTGATTTGGGGGGTTTTCCTGTAATTTTTTTTTTTGAGATGGAGTTTTGCTCCTTTCACTCAGGCCGGAGTGCAACGGCACAATCTCAGCTCACTGCAACCTCCGCCTCCTGGGTTCAAGTGATTCTCCTGCCTCAACCTCCTGAATAGCTGGAACTACTTTGCATTTTGAGTAGAGACGGGGTTTCACCATGTTGTCCGGGCTGGTCTCAAACTCCTGACCTCCGGTGATCCGCTTGCTTCAGCCTCCCAAAGTGCTGGGATTACAGGCATGAGCCACCATGCCTGACCGTCATGTAAGATTTTTAAAGAGATTTATTGTTGCCCAGGCTGCAATGCAGTACATGAGCCACCATGCCTAGCCAAGGCTTATTTTATTTTATTTTTATTTTCTTGAGACGGAGTCTCACTGTCGCCCAGGCTGGTTGGAGTTCAGTGGCACAATCTCAGCTCACTGCAACCTCTGCCTCCTGGGTTCAAGCAGTTCTTCTGCCTCCACCTTCTGAGTAGCTGGGATTACAGATGCATGCCACCACACCTGGCTAAGAAGTTTATCTTAAACCAATGGTGAAGTTTGGGCTTAATAAACAAACAAACAAAACCAGAAACACAGGGGAGAAATAGATTTTTTAATAAAATGACTCTAATAAAATTATAGTCTGAGAATTGACTATTTGAAATTCGATACAATGCAATTTTTTTTTCCTTTGAAACAGAGTTTCGCTCTGTTGCCCAGGCTGGACTGCAGTGGGGTGATCATGGCTCACTGCAGCCTCAATCTCCCGGGCTCAAGCGATTCTTCCACCTCAGCCTCCAGAGTAGCTGGTACTACAGGCTCACACTACCATGTCCGGCTAATTTTTCTCTTTTTTTTTTTTTGGTTAAATATGGGGTCTGGCTATGTTGCCTTTCCTGGTCTTGAACTCCTGGCCTAAAGCCACCCTCCTGCCTTGGCCTCCCAAAGTGCTGGGATTACACGTATGAGTCACTGCACCCAGTCAGCTAATTCTAATTTCAATTGATAAACCTCTCTACTATATAAACGACCTTAAGAATGAGTACCTATACTAGGGTTTAAGTTGTTTCTTTAAAAAAATTTTAAGGTATGTAACTTTTAGCAATTTTGCTTAATCTCTAACTCATCTCTTAAATGTGACAATTTTTCTTCTTTTTTGTTTGATCTACATTTTTGTTTAAAAATTAAACATTTCTGGCCAGGCACGGGGACTCATGCCTGTAATCCCAGCACTTTGGGAGGTTGAGGTGGGTGGATCACAAGGTCAGGAGATCAAGACCATCCTGGCCAACATGGTGAAACCCCATCTCTACTAAAAATACCAAAAAAAAAAAAAAAAAAAAAAAATTAGCTGGCATGGTGGTGCCTGCCTGTAATCCCAGCTACTTGAGAGGCTGAGGCAGGAGAATTGCTTGAATCAGGGAGTCAGAGGTTGCAGTAAACCAAGATTGTGCCACTGCACTCCAGCCTGGCAACAGAGTGAGACTCAAAAAAAAAAAAATAATAATGTCTCAAAAAAAAATTAAAGATTTCTTTGTTTTGAGACAGGGTCTCGTTCTGTTGCCCACACTAGAGTGCAGTGGGGCAATCTCAGCTCATTGCAACCTCTGCCTCCTGGGTTCAGGCAATTCTCCTGCCTCAGCCTCCCGAGAAGCTGGGAATACAAGGGTGTGCCACCATGCCCGGCTAATTTTTGTGTTTTTAGTTGAGATGGGGTTTCGCCATGTTAGACAGGCTAGTCTTGAACTTCTGACCTAAAGTGATCTGCCTGCTTCAGCCTCCCAAAGTGCTGGGATTACAGGCATGGGCCACTAAAAATTAAAGATTTAATTTTTAAATTAAATTAAATCTGCACCTGGCCCTAAAAATTAATGATTTCTTAACATATTGTATTTAGTTCTGTTTTGTATTCTTCTTCTTTTTTTTTTTTTTTTTGAGAGACGGGGTTTTACCATGTTGGTCAGTCTGGTCTTCAACTCCCAACTACAAGTGATCCGCCCACCTCAGCCTCCTAAAGTGCTGGGATTACAGGCGTGAGCCACTGCACCCGGCTGTTTTGTATTATTTAACACTATTTTACTTATTCTTTTCAAAGGGTCGGCTAGATGTTCTGAATTTGGGGACACTGTTTCGATACTTTTTTTTACCCTTGAGACGGAGTTTCATTCTTGTTGCCCAGGCTGGAGTGCAATGGCGCCATCTCAGCTCACTGTAAACCCCACCTCCCGGGTTCAAGTGATTCTCCTTCCTTAGCCTCCCGAGTAACTGGGATTACAGGCATGTGCCACCATGCCCTGCTAATTTTTTATTTTTGGTAGAGATGGGATTTCACCATGTTGGTCAGACTGGTCTGGAATTCCCTACCTCAGGCGATCTGTCCACCTTGGCCTCCCAAAGTGCTGAGATTACAGGCATGAGCCACCAGGCCCAGCCTTCAATACTACTTTTAAACTTTCTTTCAACTTCTTTTATCCAGCCCTGACATAAAAGCAAGCGGACCTACATATTCTCTGGTGAATAGGTTTTGGAATCTATTTTATCATTTTGTAGGATATGAAAGAACAAAAGAAGGGCCCAAATTATATAATTCTTTTATTTTCTGTGTGAATGTTTTTAACCTTTGAGAATCTGGAACTCAAAATGTTCTTTACGTGAAGTGTACGAAGATTTTGAAACCTATCCAATAGTCCTATAGACAGTTTTTTTTTTTTAAATAAACAGAAATTGACCCTTCTGGTTTTAAAGCTTAAAATTTAGGGAACCCCTTCCCCTGAGACCTCTCAGAAAGTATCAAAGAACTGAAAGTCACCAGATCATTGCGTGTGAATTTTGGTGTGCCACTACTCAGTCTATAGCCAACATTAAACCCTCATAATATCCTTTTAGATATATGTTTATATATGTGTGTGTACTATGTGCAAATTTTTTTTCAGAGACAGAGTTTGGCTCTGTTGCCCAGGGTAGAGTGCAGTGGCACAATTATAGTTCACTGCAGCCGTGAACTCCTCAAGCGTTCCTCCTGCTTCAGCCTCCCCAGTAGCTGGGGACTATGGGTGTGTACTACCACGCCTGGCTAATTTTCATTTTTTGTAAAGCCAGGGTCTTGTTATGTTTCTCAGGCTGGTCTTGAACTCCTGGGTTCGAGGGATGCTCTTGCTTTGGCCTCCCAAAATTCTGGGATTACAGGCATGAACAAACTGCACCAGGCCACTATGTATAATTTTAAAAGAGAATCATACCAACTATTTTGTTTGGTAACTTCCATTTTTACTTAAAATATGACTATCTTTGCATGTGAATAGATGCCTTTTAGCAAGTCATTTGTACTCTTTTTTTTTTTTTTTTGAGACAGAAGTTTTGCTCTTGTTGCCCAGGCTGGAGTGCAATGGCACCATCTCGGCTCACCACAACCTCCACCTCCCGAGTTCAAGCAATTCTCCTACCTCAGCCTCTTAAGTAGCTGGGATTACAGGCATGTGCCACAACACCCAGCTAATTTTGTATTTTTAGTAGAGATGGGGTTTCTCCATGTTGGTCAGGCTGGTCTCAAACTCCTGGCCTCAGGTGATCCACCTGCCCACCTCAGCCTTCCAAAGTTCTGGGATTATAGGTGTGAGCCACCACGTGTCATTTATACTTTTTTAGTGGAAGTATATTATTGCATTATTGCACTGGATGTTTAATACTACTAACCAGTTCTCTCTCTACTACTAACCAATTCTCTCTCCTCTCTTCTCTCTTCTCCTTCTCTATTCTCTCTCTCTCTCCCCCTCTCCTCTCCTCTTTTTTGTTTTGTTTTGAGACGGAGTTTGTTCTTGTTACCCAGGCTGGAGTGCAGTGGCGCCATCTCAGCTCATTGCAGCCTCTGCCTTCAGCGTTCAAGCGATTCTCATGCCTCAGCCTCTCGAGTAGCTGGGACTACAGATGTGTGCCACCACGCCTGGCTAATTTTTGTATTTTTAGTAGAGATGCGGTTTCGTCATGTTGGCCAGACTGGTCTCAAACTTCTGACCTCAAGTGGTCCTCCCACCTCAGCCTCCCAAAGTGCTGGGATTACAGTTATGAGCCACCAGTACCGGCCACAAATTCTAGTTTGTTCATATTTGAGAGGTTTTTTTTTTTTTCTGCTATTAAAGCTTTGAACATACATCTCTGTGCTCTAATCTGATTATTTCTTCAGGATATAGTCCTAGAAGTGGAACTGCTGGATCACAAAGGGAACAAAAGTTTTTGAACAGCCAACAGCCTTCCAGAAAGGCTGTATGAATTCTAAACAGCAGCATATTTGTGTGTCCCTATTTCTCCATACCCCTAGCAACTCTATGAATTATTATTATTGTTTATAATTTTTAGCTAATTTGGTAGGTGGGGGGAAAAAGACACCCTGCTGATATAAAATAAACAATTTGTGACATTTAAAAGACACCCTGCTGATATAAAATGAACCGAGCTTTCAGCTGCCTCTGGCTCCCTGGATGATCCGGGGTAAAGAAACATAAAATCGGTGAAGTTTGTCTCTGGGTATTCTCAGTGAGATGGAAAGGTAAATTACAGCAAGCCGCTTATTCTCCCCCGTCCGGAAAAGGATGGGAAAGGCCATCGGTAAGGGAAAGGAATTAAGAACATTCTTTTATGAGAAAGGCAGTTGTTAGGGGGAGTTTTAAGGTTTTAAACATTAGGCGGGCATGTCATTCCAGATCAGCTGAAACTGCTTTCGGTCCTGACCACTCTGCAAGGTTAAGCCCTACAGTAGCCAAAGGGCAGCCAGGAGCGGCCGGGTAGGAGGACCCCGGCGGCCGCCACGCCGTCCCACAATGCCCGGCTCGCACCACCCTGAGGGCGGAGAGAAAGGACCGCTGCCGGGGATGGGGCTTCGGAGGCGAGCGCCGAGAAGTGCGCACGCGCACTGACCCCGCGGGCCCTAGCAACCAGAGCAGTGACAGTAGCAACCGCCGTTATGGTGAGTACCTTTCGGGCCGCTTAGCCAAAGCTGAGAGAAGATTGGGAGTGGAAAAGGGTGACTGTGGAGTGTTGAGGGTCTGGGGGTCCTTAAACAGCGGAAGGGAGGCGGTAGCTGACGCTAGCTCTGTGGAGTCAGGGGCCCGAGGAGAAAGAGAAGCCCTGGCCGGGGGTGGTCTGGGGTGAGGGCGGCCTGGGGTGGATCGGAGGTAGGGTTAAGGTGGAGGGACTCTGACAGGAGAAAAGGGAGGGCGAAGAGCAAGAAATTCTCCAAAAAGAGCGCATTGGAGTGGGAAGGGTGATGGGAAGGAGAGTGTAGATAAAGATATCTCTTTACATAAAAGTAATTGTAGTGACCCTCCCCCGTCGAGATGCAGGGAGGGGCTGGTTACCAGAACGGTATGTAAAACACGGATTGCAGCAGTATTCATAACCTGTGATGTAGCCAGGTTGCCTTTTGAATGACTACGAGTGCAATGATTTGGTAACACTGTAAAACACACTCTGATGGATATATTAGAGCAGTGATTCTCAAATTTCAGTATGCATAGGTATGGACTTGTTGGAATGCAGATTATGAATTCAGGAATGTGCATTTTGACAACACACCTCAATTGATTAGAAAATTGGGAGGAATCCCACCACACTGAGAACTGCTGTTGCCTTAGGTTTGAAATCTACCAGCTGTCAATCCAATCAGAGCTCTTTATGAAGTAATGGTTTTACCTAGAGATGCTCCTCAACTCTTACTTGAAGCATGCACTCTCTTGCTTACATACTTGGTAGTTCTATCTAGTTGTCTGAAAAGGACTACAAACCCAGCCAGAGCTAGTGAGCAAAGTCTGTGATGTCCTACTGGATAGAGATGTTTATGAAGAAGAAGCATAATTACTTGTTTTCTTTTTGTGATTCCAGTGCTATATAAGTGGGCAAAAATTGAGCCCAGGAGATGGAAATGATGAGGAAGTCATGCCTGCCTTCAACATGATTAAATACCACTCTTTACAAAGTAGTGTCCCACCTGCTTTCCTTACTTTGTTCCACAGGCAGTTAGCTGAAAACCACTGCCAAGGAAAGCTAAAAGTTCTGGACCTAGGTTATATTGAGGTGAAGAAAGGCTCAGACCTAAATATTTATGAAAGTATTATGGCAATTGTTGAAAATCTTCAAATAGAGAATCAGAATCAGTACAGTTATAAATTACCTAATGATGACAGGGATACAGTCTAAGAAACACATCATTAGGTAATTTTGCCTTGCAAACATCATAGAATATGCTTACAAAAACCAGATGGTGTAGGCTATTGCTCCTAGGCTACAAACCTGTACAATATTTTACTGTACTGAATATTGTAGGCAGTTGAAACAATGAATTTGTGTATTTAAACATAGAAAAGCGGCCAGGGTGCTGTGGCTCATGCCTGTAATCCCAGACATCTATAATCCCAGCACTTTGGGATGCTGAGGCGGGCAGATCACCTGAGGTCAGGAATTCAAGACTTGCCTGGCCAACATGGTGAAACTCCTCCTCTACTAAAAATACAAAGTAGCTGGATGTAGTGGTACGCCTGTAATTCCAGCTACTTGGGAGGCTGAGGCATGAGAATCACTGGAACCCAGGAGGTGGAGATTGCAGTGAGCCAAGACTGCACCACTGCACTCCAGCCTGGATAACAGAGCAAGACCCTGTCTCAAATAAATAAACATAGAAAAGTTACAGTAAAAATACAGTATTACAATCTCATGTGACTATCATCTTTTATGTGGTCTCTTGTTAACCGAAATTTGCTATGTAGCACATGACTGTATTTAGAACTAGCTAAGTCTGCAAACTGGCAGACCTGGGTCCCTCCAGAAATATGGGCCCACATAGTATTTAAATTAAAAAAAATTATCTTCCAGTGTCTTTTTTTTTTTCCCTTATGACCTTCAGGACAATGTCTTCAAATTATGATATTTCACATTAAAATGAAGATTGCCAGTTTTTCTTGAAAAATAAATATGTTTCACCATTGGACACATTTTTTCACATTTTCATATTACTGAGATATAGTATGTTATAACTGACAGCATCTTTTCTTTCTTAATGTTACACAAAATAAAGGTGTTACTTACAATTAATGGAGTTTTTTAATTTGAAGAAGTATGGTATTAGGGTAGCTCTTTTCCCCAAGTTCCATCTGCTTACAGTTGTCTGGAGCTGAGTAGAAGTTATCTTCTTTACACTGATTCTGCCCTTACTTGGCCAGCTTTACCCATTAGTGATGTCCATGAGGACCTTTAGGCATTTGAGTTTTTGACTCCTATCTATAGGGAAACCAGTTACCTTTATACCAATTTATATTGCCCCAATAAACAGCTAGATGGGTTCAACTCTTTTTCTACAAATAGTATTGTGAAAATACCTTTTTATGGACCCATGCAGAAGATTTCTCTTGGAAATACACCCAGGAGTGGGATTATACCATCATAGGGTCTATGTATACTTAATTTCCCTAGGCACTTTTCAGGCTGCTTTCCAGAATACCTTGACCAGTATTTACTTCCTCCAGCAGTGCAGGAGAGCTCCCATTTCTTCTTGTTTGTTTGTTTTGTTTTGTTTTGTTTTGAGACAGAGTCTTGCTCTGTTGCCCAGGCTAGAGTGCAGTGGTGCAGTCTCGGCTTACTGCAGCCTCTGCCTCCAGAGCTCAAGCGATTCTTCTGCTTCAGCCTCCCGAGTTGCTGGGATTACAGGCGTGTGCCACCACACCCAGCTAAGTTTTGTATTTTCAGTAGAGACAGGGTTTCACCATGTTGGCCAGGCTGGTCTCAAACTCCTGACCTCAAGTGATCTGCCCATCTCAGCCTCCCAAAATATTGAGATTGCAGGCGTGAGCCACTGCGCCCAGTCAAGAGTTCCCATTTCTTTACGTGCTCACCAACTTTCTAACTTTTGCCAATCTGAGGATGTATTTTAGTGTTCCATTGTTTTACTTTGCATTTTTCTGATTCTCTCTCTTTTTTTTTAAATTATTATTTTAAAGACAGGGTTTCACCATGTTTGTCAGGCTGGTCTTGAACTCCTGACCTCAGGTGATCCACCCGCCTTGGCCTCCAAAGTGCTTGGATTACAGGCGTGAGCCACCACACCCAGCCCATTTTTCTGATTCTCAATGTTAAAGTTGTTGTCGTTTGTTTGGTTTTGGTTTTTTTGGGACAACATCTCACTCTGTCACCTGGGCTGGAGTGCAGTGGCCCAGTCAGGGTTCCTCCACCTCCTGGGATCCTCCCATCTTAGCCCCTGTGAGTAGTTGGGACTACAGGCCTGTGCCATCATGCCTGGCTAATTTTTTGTATTTTTAATAGAGAGAGGGTTTCACCATGTTGCCCACACTGGTCTTGAATTCCTGGACTCAGGCGATGTGGCCACTTCAACCTCCCAAAATGCTGGGATTACAAGCTTAAGCCACCATGCCCAGCCTTCTAGATATTCTGTTTGTTTGTTTGTTTGTTTGTTTGAGATGGAGTCTCACTCTGTTGCCCAGGCTGGAGTGCAGTGGCGTGATCTCGGCTCACTGCAATCTCCACCTGCCAGGTTCAAGTCATTCTCCTGCCTCAGCCTCCCAAGTAGCTGGGACTATAGGAGCATGCCACCATGCCCAGCTAATTTTTTGTATTTTCAGTAGAGACAGGGTTTCACTGTGTTAGCAGGGATGGTCTCAATCTCCTGACCTTGTGATCCACCCACCTAGGCCTCCCAAAGTGCTGGGATTACAGGTGTGAGCCACCATGCCCGACCAAGCCTTCCTGATATTCTTATTACCCATCTGGGTTTCAGTTTCTGTGAATTATCTGTTCATATTTTTGCCAACTTTTCTATTTTCCTTTTTGTTTTTGAATTTTAGGAGTTCCTTGTGTATTCTAAATGTTGGTCCTCATTGGTTTCATACTGAAAATATGTTCTCTCAACCAGGAGTAGAAAAATAAGTATATATTTTTTATTATTAATAATAATGATTCATAGTGGTGATTAGAAGTGATCCTTGATGTGTTTGAGATTTTAAAGGGAGTACCCGGCTGCTCATTTGTTTTCTATCTCTTATTTTCTGACAAATGTATCTGAATCTGTAAGTTTTCTTCTTAGTGTTACATGCCCCAAATTTTGACTTTTTTCTTTTATTATTTTATGATTTTCTTTTTAATCCAAGGGTTATTTATTAGTATGTCTTTACTTTCTAGACATAATGGTATATATTTGTGAACAAAAGTCCTCTCAAAAGGAAAATGCAGGGAAGAGACCTTATGTCATTGAGCAGTTTATGTACGGCTAGATCCAGCCTTAGGTGTAGAAGGAAGATGTGTTCCAGAGAACAAAGGGAGAGCTTGAGTTTTATAGCAAAAGTTCCTGTCCTTATTTAGGTTTTTGTGCTGGTAAGAAAAAAAAAAAAAGTTCCTGTCTACCTTCTCAATCAGGTCTGTTTATGTAAATGAAGGATTCAAACTCACTCAATTCTGGTTGGTTGATACAGCTGGGTCTTGATTGGTTGATCCAAGTGAGCCGATTGGTTGATTCAGGTGAGCTCTGATTGGTTCTGATGAATGCTAGAAGTCCCGAAGTTGAAGAGAGGTGTGTTTTTTGGGGAAATTCAGAGTATGTGTGTGACCTCTAGTAAGCAAACGGCTGCTTGGCTCTAATTAATTCAATTTAATCTAATTTAATTTTTTCAGAAACAGTCTTGCCCTGTTGCCCAGGCTGGAATGTGGTGGTGCAATCATGCCTCACTGTAACCTCAAACTTTTGGGTTCAATTGATCATCCCACCTCAGCCTCCTAAGTAGTTAGAACTACAGGCATGCACCACCATGCCAGGCTAATTTTTTTATTTTGTTTTGTAGAGATGGAATCTAGCTATGTTGCCTGGGCTGGTATTGAACTTCTGGCCTCAAGTGATCCTCCTAAAGTGCTGAGATTACAGGTGTGAGACACTGTGCCTAGCTTAGGCCCTGTTTTAAATTTAGGCCCACTTAACTACTCAGGATTCATCTCGAAGTATTGGTTCTTTCAGGTTCACATTTGTTCGCATAGTTTAGAAACCTTTCTTTTGTTATTCTTTGGGGTTCTTTTTAAAAAAGAGCACCAGCAATAATTTGTTAAGGATATCTTCCTTTGGGTACCTTTAGAGTTTTAAATATATTAAATTGAATCTAAGCTGCTATTAATTATAAGGTGCAACATTACTTTATGTTTTACTAAGAAAAAATTGGTTTGAATTGAACTATGACAAATACTTTATTATCATTTACAATTTTTATTTTGTACTTATTGATAGAGTTCTTTTAAATGTATGTAGACATACAGATTTTTATCCTATCCTTTATCTTCACCCTTTGCAAACGTAAAAAGGAATATATGACATGGAATAAAGTGGTTAATATTTTTCTAAAATTTCACCACTGCCACCAGCCCACAACAATTGTAAATTATTCCTGATTATAAAATGCATCCAAATTTCAATATTAAAATGTAAGAAAGATGTAGATCCTTAGAATCAATTAAATGAGATATATTTTAATATCAAGTATTGAAAGCTACATATTTTTGTAAGCCAAGTCGGAGTGAAGTGTATGGGTGTTACATAATGATTTTCTTATTTTTTCTCAGAGACAAATAAATCATTCTGATTTCAGGAAATTAAAACATCGTCTTTGTATATAAAGTCTCAAAGAAAGAAATCAATCCTTTTAATCGTAGAAACCAAGGGTAATAGTTATTGCATGAAAAGTGAATCAACAAATCACACCAATAAAGACCACTTTAGGGCTGGTGGCTCACGCCTGTAATCTCAGCACTTTGGGAAGCCAAGGCGGGCAGATCATGAGGTCAGGAGTTCTAGACCAGCCTGGCCAACATGGTGAAACCCCGGCTCTACTACAAATACAAAAAATTAGCCAGGTGTGGTGGTGCACACCTGCAATTCCATCTGCTCGGAAGGCTGAGGCCGAATAATCGCTTGAACCTAGGAGGTGGAGGTGGAGGTGAGCAGACATGATGCCATTGTACTCCAGCCTGTGCAACAAAGTAAGACTGTCTCAAAAAATAAATAAGTAAATAAAGACAACTTTATTTTGTGTTTTTTTCTTTCTTTCTTTTTTTTAAAGGCGAAAGCAACAACAATCAAAGAAGCCTTAGCGAGATGGGTGAGTACATGAGTTTTTCCTTCTTTTAGAAACTATACAAGGAAAAATTTTGGATAGTTATTCAAATCTAGCTATTTAATACAAAGGATCCTTTTGGTAATGGAGCTCTTCAGCTATCTTGACTATGGTGGTAGATGCATGAACCTATACAGATGATAAAATTGTATAAAACTTAGTACACAGATACTAACACACGGCCATACATGCACATGAGTACAAGCAAATTTGGGAAAATCTGAATAAAATCAGTGGATTGTATCAATAGCAATACCCTAGTTATATTATATTATAGTCATAAAATGTTATCCTTAGGGAAAATAGACAAACTTCAAATATCATAATAAAATTTTCAATTTAAAAAATCTGACCACTGGAAAATTTAAATAGGGAAAGGATGATTTTATCTATTGCTATAAAATTGCTGGAATTTCTGTGTTAGTACATTTTCTTTTTCAACTTTATCATCACTAAACTACATGTCATTTTCATATGCTAGAGTCATATGAATTGTGGATTATCTAGGCTTTAGAGGGTGGTTTTAGCCTCCTGGAGGTTAGTACAGAGGTAATCAATGTGGACAAATGTAAATCATGCATATACAATTGAAAAAAAAAAACTAAATAAAAATACTAAAGCATATAGCAATACTAGAAAGGAAACTACATTGTAAAAAATGTGCATTATATGTAAATTAAATTTTCAGTATTCTATAACATGCTAATAAAGTTTGAACAGTTATAATTCAGCATATAGACAGAATTGCCATACAGTACAGAGATGGCTCCTGAATTTCTGTGGCCATAAACTTATTTGTCTGTGTTATCAGTAGTTTTTTTGCATTGCTTCTCGGCCTTTTGGCTAAGATCAAGTGTAGTTTTTTTGTATAATAATGTACCTTTTGCTTTTGTAACTAGGCTTTGAATAAAATGGCTTTCAGAAGCATTGGTGTCTGGGGAAAATAGACAAAGGTCGATAAAATAATGAAATACTTGAATTCTTGTTTTAGTGCTTATACATTTTTCATTTACTTTAGATGTATTTTCATAATTTATTTCTGTTAGGTTAAATATATAATGAAAAATCTTAAGAAAAAAGGAATATGGAGTAGACTTAGTAAGAGATTTAATTTTCCTTGAATTGGATGTTGAGACTTCATTTTACTTACAGTAACTAGTGTTTTTTTGTTTTGGCTGGTAGAGTCTGTTTCTAGATTACATTATGGCCATACATTTTTTACTTTTTTTTTTTTTTTTTTTTTAAGACTATGTCTCGCTCTGTCACCCAGGCTGGAGTGCAGTGGCACAATCATAGTTCCCTGCAGCCTCAGTGTCCTAGGCTCAAACACCTGAGTAGCTGGGACTACGGGTGTGTGTCACCACAACTGGCTAATTTGTTGTTGTTGTTGTTGTTGTTGTAGAGACAGAGTCTCATTATGTTGGCCAGGCTGGTCTCGAACTCCTGAGCTCAAGTGATCCTCTTGTCTCAGCCTCCCATGGTGCTGGGATTACAGGCGTGAGCCACTGTGCCTGGCCCATACATTTTTGACTAAGATTATTTGAAAACATCAATCTCACTTTTTCATTGATTCACCCAACATTTATTGAGGATCTACTAGATGTCAGTTTCTCTTCCTCTAATCTACAAATAGATAACATAAAAATAAGCACTGAGTGGATGTGTTTTAGATCTTTACAACTGATTGTATATTTTCTATCATTATTATTATTACTTTGATATATTTTATTTTTCTTTTAATTTAATTTTGTTAAAGTATAGATAGGGTTTCACTGTATTGCCCAGACTGGTCTCAAACTCCTGAGCTCAAGTGATCCTCCTGCCTCAGCCTCTCAAAGTGCTAGGATTACAGGCATGAGCCATTGTGCCCAGCCTATTTTCTATTATCGATATGTGGTGATTTAAGTTTTTGAAAGGAGTTTTGTGTGTCTTACACTGCAGTAAGTTATAAAAAACATAGGAAAGCAAAGGAAATGGTCCCTGAGCTTCTAGTTTTGTTTGTTTTGTTAGTTAGTTTGTTTTTCTGGGGCCAGGATCTCTGTCCTCCTAGGCTGGATTGTAGTGGAGCTCAGGTGATCCTCCCACCACAGCCTCAACCTCCCGAGTGACAGGGACCACAGTCATGCACCACCACATCTGGCTGATTTTTAAATTATTTGTAGAAATGAGGTCTTGCTACGTTGCTCAGGCTGGTTTCCAACTCTTGGGCTCAAGCAATCCTCCCTCCTTGGCCTCCCAAATTGCTGGTATTACAGGCAGGAGCCTCTGTGCTTGTTTGTCTTTTTACTAATGAGTTGAGTTCCCTTGTCAGATGAATAGTTTGCAAATATTTTCTCCTATTCAACAGATTTTCTGTTCACTCTGTTGATTGTTTCCTCTGCTGTGCAGAAGCCTTTTATTTTTATTTTTATTTTTTGAGATGGAGTCTTACTCTGTTGCCCAGGCTGGAGTGCAATGGCATGATTTCAGCTCACTGCAACTTCCACCTCCTGGGTTCAAGCAATTCTCCTGCCTCAGCCTCCCAAGTAGCTGGAATTACAGGCGCGTGCCACCACGCTCGACTCATTTTTTTGTATTTTTAGTAGAGACAGGGTTTCACCGTGTTAGCCAGGATGGTCTGGAACTCCAGCACTATTTATTGAAGAGGGTATCCTTTTCCCAATGTGTGTTCTTGGTGCCTTTGTCAAAAATCAGTTGACTGTAAATACATGGACTTATTTCTGGATTCGCCATTCCATTCTATTGGTCTTTGTATCTGCTTTTATGCCAATACGGTGCTGTTTGGGTTGTGTTCACCTTATAATATATTTTGAAATCAGGTAGTGTGTTAATGTCCAATTTTGTTCTTTTCGCTCAGGATTGTTTTAACTATTTGTGTTCTTCGTTTCCAAAAAAATTTTAGGATTTTTTTCTATTTCTGTGTAAATAACATTGGTATTTTGTTAGGAATTACACTGAATCTGTAGCTTGCATTGGGCAGTTTGGTCATTTTAATTATATTAATTCTTCTGATCCATGAATATGAGATGTCTTTGCATTTGTTTGTGTCCTTTCCAAATTTTAAATGCCACAAAAATGAAAGTTTTTTTATTTCCTTTTCATTTCCATTTGGTAGGGATCTAACAGTTATCTGATTCAGCCACATATAAATCTGATTATCAGGGTTAGCAAGTAAATGTTTTCAATAAGTTAATTGTAAAGAATTATTAAACAGTTTGTTAAATTCTAACAGTTGTGTTGAAATAAACATAGAAAAATCTTGGGAAATTCTCACCTCTTTTGGTTCCACATTACAATCATGGATTATTTCTTCCAAATGTATTTTTCTCATAGGAAGAGAAAACTGGCCAGAGGCCATCTGAAGCCAAAGAGATAAAACTTTATGCCCAGATTCCCCCCATAGAGAAGATGGATGCATCCTTGTCCACGCTTGCTAATTGCGAGTAAGTTCTCTTTTCATCCTTCTGGTATTGCTATTAGGTTTCCCTTTCTTTTCTTAAACACACAAAATAGGAAAATATGTTTGTTTTCTGTGGTCTTCATTTATTTTTTGATTGAAAAATTACTGGTTTATAGGATTATTAATAGAAAAATATTGAACGGCACCATATTTTTAGTACAGTTGTTATAATGTGTTTGAAAATATAAATCAAGTCTTTTGGGAGAAGCTAAATAACACAATAAACCACATATATATATATATATATATATAGCAAATATTTTCTCCCATTCAACAGGTTTTCTCTTCTTCACTCTGTTGTTTCCTCTGCTGTGCAGAAGCATACATACATATATATATATACACACATATATATATATGTATATATATATATACACACATATATATATATATACACACACACACACACATATATGTATATATGTGTGTATATATATATGTGTATACATATATGTGTGTGTGTGTGTGTGTGTGTATATATATATATTTTTGTTTGTTTGTTTGTTTTTGTTTTTAATAGAGATGCGGTTTCACCATCTTGGCCAGGCTGGTCTTGAACTTCTGACCTTGTCATCCACCCACCTCAGCCTCCCAAAGTGCTGGGATTACAGGTGTGAGCCACCACGCCCAGCCTCATATGTTTTTTAAATACAGAATGCTTCGTGAATGTGTATGTTAGCCTTGTGCAGGGGCCATGCTAATCTTCTTTCGTTCCAGTTTTAGTACACGTGCTGCTGAAGCGAGCACCACAATAAACTATGACTGTTATGAAATCTACTACTTTCTTTTTTTTTTTTTTTTTTTCTTTTTCAAGACGGGGTTTCACCATGTTGGTCAGGCTGGTCTTGAACTCCCGACCATAGGTGATCCGCCCACCTTGGCCTCCAAAGTGCTCAGATTACAGGCGTAAGCCACCACGCCCGGCCAAAATCTACTACTTTCTCTTGTAAAATTATCCACCAAAGTCGGAACTATACTTACTACATGCCTAAGTGATACCCCTTAAAAAAAAAACTTTAAAATTATAAAAAACTTATTGTAAAACATCTGGAAAATATAAACAGAGCGAAGAAAAGGAATTAACATCAACCCAAATCACAACACCTTGTGAGAACTAGTGCTAGCATTTTTGTAGAGCCTTCTAACTTTTTAAAAAAAATTCTAATTGGGATCAAATTGTCCTTTTTTTTTTTTTTTTTGAGACATTCTTTGTCACCCAGGCTGGAGTGCAGGTACATGATCTCAGCTCATCGGAACCTCTGCCTCCCAGGTTTAAGCAACTCTCCTGCCTCAGCCTCCCAAGTAGCTGGGACTACAGGCGCTCACCATCATACCCAGCTAATTTTTTTGTATTTTTAATAGAGACGGGGTTTCACCATGTTGGCCAGGCTGGTCTCAAACTCCTGACCTCAAGTGATCCACCCACTTTGGCCTCCCAAAGTGCTGGGACTACAGGTATGAGCCAGTGCTCCTGGCCTACTTATTTTGTAATATATCTTGTGACTGTGATTGTCAGATCTATAGTAATTTCCTTCCATTTATTTTCTCAAGACGTGATTTAGCAGGATTCTGTGGCTAATTTGAGGCAATTATATCAGGTTGCCTTGTAACCATGTTTTTAGGCTACAGGTTTCTCTTGTCAGGGCTAGAGTATACCATAGAATCACTGGGTTTTTGTTTTTTTTTTTTCTGATTTCTTCACCCTGTGTTCTAAGTGTGATCCCTTGATTATCTGTACTTTATGCAGAAGATCAGCCCCATCCCAAATTTATAGAAACAGAATATTTACTGATGAAACCTAGGAATCTGAATTTACAGTAAGCAACTTGGGTAATTCTAGGACACATATTTGTGAACCCACCATTAGACTAATATCCATCTGTGGGATCAAAGGGGAGAGCAAACATTTAGCTTTTGTATGCAGCTTGTTCTTTGTGATGAGAACACAGTGTGTCATAAACCAATCTGAAAGGCAAACAAACTTGAAAAGGTTTTGTACCTCATACCAAAGTGCCTTGTGAATCACCTCAAGTCAACCTGTTCATATTTTGCTGATAATCTCTTTGCACTGGCTCCCTTAACAAGAATTAAAGAATTATTTCCCAACCATATTCCTAGATTTAAAGGCACTCCATTTTTCACTAGGAGTTCTCGAGAGTGAGAGATGACTAGAAAATATACAGATTTGACCAGTCTTTACATAATATAGTAATTACTTTTTTTTTTTTTTTAAACGGAGTTTCCCTCTTATTGCCCAGGCTGGAGTGCAATGGCGCCATATTGGCTCACAGCAACCTCCGCCTCCCAGGTTCAAGCAATTCTGCTGCCTCAGCTTTCTGAGTAGCTGGGATAACAGCCATGTGCCACCATGCCCGGCTAATTTTATATTTTTGGTAGAGATGAGGTTTCACCATGTTGGCCAGGCTGGTCTCGAACTACCCGCCTCTGCCTCCCAAAGTGCTAGGATGAGCCACTGTGGCCAACCTATTTTGCTGTTTTAAATAGAATAATAATAATAATAATAATAATAAAAGAATGATTCCTTCAAGTCAAATCATGAAGGATAAGATGCATGATCTGGAATCAAACTTACCTGGGTTTTAATTTTGGTCCTGCCACTTTGTGACTATGTAATATTGAGAAAATGTCTTTATGCCTCAGTTTCATTAGTAAAATGTGGACAATAATAATACTTACCCAAAAGATCATTGTGATGATTAAAATAGTTAATACAAGTAAAGTGCTTAGGAGAATACTGGATACACATTAAGTGTTAAACAAAATTAGCTTTTGTTTCTGGGCATAGTGGCTTATACCTGTAATCCCAGTGACCTGGAAGTCTTAGGCAGGTGGATCTTTTGAGCCCAGAACTTTGAGGCTGCAGTGAGCTATGATTGTGCCACTGCACTCCAGCCTGGGCAACAGAGTGAGACCCTGTCCTCTTAAAAACACACACACACACACACACACACACACACACACACACACACACACTTTTATTATGTATATATATAGGTTTTGTTGGTTTGTGTTTTGGTAGGTTTTTTTTCTTTTTTGAGATGGGATCTTGCTCTTTTGCCTAGGGTGGATTCCAACTGCTGGGCAAAAGTATTTCTCATGCCTCAGACTATTGAGTAGCTGGGACTATAGGTGCACACCACTTCTCCTAGCTTTATTTTATTTTTTTGCATGAAACTTACTAAAATATTTAAAGTTTTATCAAGAAAAGAAGATTGAGGATGTGTAATTCTGTCCCCTTTAAAAATTTTGTTTGTATATAACTAAAATAATGTATAGAAAAAGTCTGGGAAGATACATATGAAGACTATTAAAAGTCAGTATCAACTGGGTGCAGTGGCTCACGCATGTAATCCCAGCACTTTGGGAGGCTGAGACGGGCAGATCACAAGGTCAGGAGTTTGAGACCAGCTTGGCCAACATAGTGAAACCCCGTTTCTACTAAAAGTACAAGAAAATTAGCCGGGCATGGTGGTGCACACGTGCGGTCCCAGATACTTGGAGGCTGAGGTAGGAGGATCACTTCAGCCTAGGTAGGAGGCACATGTTGCAGTGAGCTGAGATTGTGCCACTGTTCTCCAGCCTGGGTGACAAGTAAGACCCTGTTTCAAAAAAAAAAAAAAAGGTTACCTATTAATTTTTTTTCAATATAAATTTTGGAATGATTGAACACATTGACAAAATAAAATTACTACCCAAATTCCTAATAATTTTTTTTTTGTTTTTTTTTTAATTTTTTTTTTTTTAACACAAAGGATCATATAAAATACATTGTTCTAGGCTGGGCATGGTGGCTCACGCCTATAATCTCAGCACTTTGGGAGGCCGAGGCAGGCGAATCACCTGAGGTCAGGAGTTCGAGACCAGCCTGGCCAACATGGTGAAACCCTAGCTCTACTGAAAATACAAAAATTAGCACGGCATGGTGGCACACACCCGTAATCTCTGCTACTTGGGTGGTTAAGTCATGAGAATTGCTTGAACCCAGGAGGTGGAGGTCGCAGTGAGCTGAGATCGTGCCGTTGAACTCCAGCCTGGGCCATATAGTGAGACTTTATCTTAAAAAAAAAAAAGGAATTGTTCTGCTAGATGGTTTTTAAACTATGTATCATAGAAATCTTCCCAAGTCATTATCTATAGCCCAATCTCCTTTGTTTTAGTGGCAGCTTAGTATTTCACTATCTGTTCCTCAGTTAACAGGTGTTTGTAGATTTTTTTTTTTTTTTTTTTTGAGACAGAGTCTCCCTGTGTCGCCTAGGCTGGACTGCAGTAGTGCAATCTCAGCTCACTGCAACCTCCGCCTCCCAGGTTCAAGCAATTCTGCCTCAGCCTCCCGAGTAGCTGGAATTACAGGCGCATGCCACCATGCCCAGCTAATTTTTTTTTATTTTAGTAGAGATGGGGGTTTCACCGTGTTGCCCAGGCTGGGCTCAAACTCCTGAGCTTAGGCAATCTGCCGCCTCAGCCTACCAAAGTGCTAGGATTACAGGTGTGAGCCACTTTGCCCGGAGATTTTTTTCAATTTTTCTGCTATTCCAGTAACACATGTATCTTTTGGCATTTATATTAATATTTCAGTAAGATGTATTTCTAGAAGTGAAAAACTGGGTCAAGAAATGTTATGCATTAAAAAATTTGATAATACCAGGATAAGGCGTGGTGGCTTACACCTCTAATCCCAGCACTTTGGGAGGCCCAGGCAAGTGGATCACTTAAGGTCAGGAGTTCAGGAACAGCCTGACCAACATGATGAAACCATGTCTCCACTAAAAATACAAAAATTAGCCAGGCATGATAGCAGGTGCCAGTAATCCCATCTACTTGGGTGGCTGAGGCAGGAAAATTGCTTGAACCAGGAAGGTGGAAGTTGCAGTGAACTGAAATGGTGCCACTGGACTCCAGCCTGGGTGACAGAGGGAGACTCCCTCTCAAGAAGAAAAAAAATCTTTAATACCAAATTGCCCTCAAGAGGATTTTTTTCAAGTTTTCTATAAGTGTTTATTAACTTACATAATTAGAGAAAAACAACGATTTCAAAATGAAGTAATAAATGCTATGGTTTTTTTTTTTTAATGGAGTCTCACTCTGTCCCCCAGGCTAGTGTGCAGTGTCGTGATTTCAGCTCACTGCAAACTCCTCCACCCAAGTTCAAGTGATTCTCCTGCCTCAGCCTCCCAAGTAGCTGGGATTACAGGTGACCATGCCTGGCTAATTTTTTTTTTTTTTTTTTTTTTTTAGTAGAGACAGGGTTTCACCATGTTGGCCAGCCAGGCTGGTCTCAAACTCCTGACCTCAGGTGATCTGCCCGCCTTGGCCTCCCAAAGTGCTGGGATTACAGGCATGAGCCACTGTGCCTGGCCAATAAATGCTATGATTGAGTGGGGAAAAATATGACTTAAATACTATCTTTCATGGGCACTATTGTTAAGGAATAATTTCTGATTTACCACTTAAGTTTTTCACATTAATTTAAATTTTTTCTTTGTTCTTTTAAAGGAAGCTTTCACTGTCTACAAACTGCATTGAAAAAATTGCCAACCTGAATGGCTTAAGTAAGTGATTCACAGTAACAGATGGTTCATGGATTTCCTAGTTATTGTAATAAACATTCCAGAGACAATATGTAATTCCAGAAGCTGGCGCCTGTTTTAGCCATACTTGTTGTCAGACAATAGAATACATAAACTATGTCTTTTTTTTTTTGAGACCGAGTTTCGCTCTTGTTACCCAGGCTGGAGTGCAATGGCGTGATCTCGGCTCACTGCAACCTCCGCCTCCTGGGTTCAAGCAATTCTCCTGCCTCAGCCTCCCAAGTAGCTGGCACTACAGGCACACACCACCATGCCCAGCTAATTTTTGTATTTTTAGTAGAGACGGGGTTTCACCTTATTGACCAGGATGGTCTTGATCTCTTGACCTCATGATCCACCCGCCTCGGCCTCCCAAAGTGCTGGGATTATAGGTGTGAGCCACCACGCCTGGCCAACTATGTCTTAAGTTTGATTATCCAAAGAAAATTAGAGATAGCATGAGCTTTGAACATTTTAAAGACATTTAAAAGCTTATAGAGTTAGAATTGAGACATCTTAAATAGAATATCAGATTTTTAATTATATATTTCTTTGTTCAGATTTGCTTTGTCTGTATTTCAAAATTGTTATATTTAAATGTTAATTCCCTGTCAACCCTATTTTTTTCCTGTGCTCCTTATTCTTGTTAATGACATTGCACCCTCCCAGTTGCCAAGGCCTCTGACTCTTTATTAGTTTCCTCTGGCTGCTGTAACTTGATGGCTTAAAATGATAGATATTTATTCTCTTATGGTTCTGGAGACCAGAAGTCTGAAATCAGTTTCATCTGGCGAGAATCAAGCCATACTCCCTCTGGAGGCTTGAGGAGAATCTTTTTCTAGCCTTTTTCAGCTTCTGGTGGCTGCTGCATTCCTTGGCTTGTGACTCATCACTCCAATCTCTGCCTGTAGTCACATTGGCTTCTCCTTCTGTGTCAAATCTCTGTCTGCCTCTCTCTTATGAGGATACATAGGGCACACCCTGATCCTGAGGATAATTTCCCCATCTCTCAAGATCCTTAATCACTTCTGCAAAGTACTTTTTTATGCCATATAAGGTAACATTTATAGGTTCCAGGGATTAGAATGTAGGTATCTTTTGAGGAGCCATTGTTTAGCCTACTACTATGGTCTCTCTTCAAGCCCTACATGCAAGTTCATCACTAAATCCTGTTAACTCTGCTCTTTGAAGGAGCTCTCAAAGAAAGTGTTGCTTTTCCATTTCCAGGAGTTACAACTTTAATTTAGATCCTCATCATCTTCCCCTTAGGTCATTGTTCTTCAAACATTTGACCACTTTCCATAGTAGGAAATACATCTGAATTTATTATACATCCATATGAATATACATATCTGATATGTACATACACATACAAACTTAAAGTTTGTAAGACAGTATTTACCCTTATATAGCAAGGTTCCAGTATTTTTTTTTCATTATGTTGCCCAGGCTGGTATTCAGTGGTACAATCTCAGCTCACTGTGACTTCCGCCTCCTGGGTTCGAGTAATTCTGCAGTCTAAGCCTCCCGAGTAGCCGGGATTACAGGTATCCACTGCCACGCCTGGCTAATTTTTGTGTTTTTAGTGGAGACAGGGTTTCACCATGTTGACCAGGCTGGTCTTGAACTTCTGACCTCAAGTGATCCGCCCACCTCAGCCTCCCAAAGTGCTGGTATTACAGGTGTGAGCCACCATGCCTGGCCAGTTCCAGTATGTATTTTTAAATTTTCTGCTTTTTTTTTTTAATGCTGATCACAACACACTAAATTGATTTCACAACCTATTAATTTAGGCTTATGACCCATAGTTTGAAAAACACTGTCTTACAACTTTTGTGATAGTAAAACAGGTCAGGGTCACTGGTCTCATTATCTAAGGTGTTACCTGAGGTTTGTTGTCTCATGACTGAGAAAATTAAGGAATGTGGATGCAAAGGGTGAGGTTGCAGTGAAAGTTTAATGAGTGAAAAAAGAAAGCTCTCTGTAGCAGACACGGAAGCCTGAGTTGCTTTTTTTTACAGTTGAATTCAAAAGCTTTTATAAGAAACTCCTCTCACTACTGTAGCTGTTTGAGTAACTCCTCTTATCTGAAAAGCTGTCTGCACAACTCCCCTTTATCTATGTAGTTGTTGGTATGTCTCTAGGCAAGCATAAAGCACTGCTTCTCTTGTTTGTATAATTGTGGGTTTATTTTAGGTAAGCCCCCCTCCTCCCTTACAAGTTCCCAGGGAGCCTACTATGTACATGTCTGAAAAGGGAAAGAAACTTTTTCCTGGGAGCCTGCCAATTACACAAAGAACAATCTGTGCTGGACCCTACATACTTATCCATGCAGGTGCAGCCTGAGTTTTCCCCAGGGTGCTCTGTTTTCGCCTGTAGCTGTGATTTTTCAGGTGGGCTGCTTTTCCAAGGACCAGCCCTAACTGTTTACCTAACAGATCCCTCAATAGCCTCCTAACTGATCTCCTTTCTCCTGTCTTTCTGCCCTTCAAGTGGCCTTCATCACTGATAACAGAGTTTTCTTTCTAAAAATATTATTTGAATATCATTATATCAGAGACCTTTTAATGGTACCGCTTTGCCTAGAAAAGACCAAATGCCTTAATGTTGCATTCAAAGTCATCTAAAAACTTGTACTATCCGATTCAAACCCAAATATACTATTTTAAAAATGACTTTGTAACATTTATTCATGCAATACTTTTCACTGAGAACAGCTTCTTCCTGTAACAGGAAAATCCTATAAGAAATTAAGATTTAAGAATGCAGCCAGGCACTTTGGGAGGCTGAGTCAGGTGGATCACTTAAACTCAGGAGTTCAGGACCAGCCTGGGCAACATAGTGAGACCCCTGTCTCTACTAAAAATTTTAAAAATTATCTGGGCATGGTGATGTGTGCCTGTAGTCCCAGCTACTTGGGAAGAGGATTGCTTGAGCCCAGGAGAGTGAGTCTGCAGTGAGCTATAATGGTGCCATGACACTGTAGCCTGTACAACAGAACAAGACCTTGTCTCAAGAAAAAAACGTTATGAATGCCACGTTTGAATGTCACTCCCTCCTTAAAGACTTCCCTCAACTTCATCATCAAAATTACTCTTTTGGGAGTATTCATAACAGTCTACCTTGGATGATAATAATAATTACTTATGTCATATAATTATTGTGAAGATTGAGTTAGTATGTATAGAGTACATAGAATTTGTGCCTGGTGCATATAAAATGCTCAATAAATATTAACCATTATTATAGTTAGTTGGGAAGATGTTCTGCTCTTAAGATAGTGAATTATTTGAGAAAAAGCATCGTCTTATTAATCTTTTAATCTTCTATTCCAGTACCCCTCACCCCTTGTATCTTACTCCAGAAATAGCCTATAGATAATAGAAATAGAAATAACCTTTAAAAAATACAGATAGGTGTTTTATTTTTTAACCAAATCACAGTATAATTATTTAAAAGATTAAAAGCAAATGATTTTTTTAAAATACCAAATTTATTTTATTTCACTTCTAATTCTTCATGGAGTGAGGTGGACAATACATAAATTTATGTTCTTATTTTCTAGTGTGAGTTCTTATAAGAGATTTGAAATATGTATGTTCCCAAACTTAAAATATTCTCTACTGCTATTTTATCCTGTAATATTTTTATTAGCTAGCACTTTAAGACCATGTGTTCCAGATAGCTAATCATTTTTTAATTTAATAGTGACATGTTATGAAATTATACCTGTAGTGTTTACCTTAGATGATAGGTCAATGTTATTTTTGACTTGATTACCCATTTTTGTTAACACAACCTTTCTTACTCATTGTATAAGGATATCTATTATATAAAACTTATTAAAGCTTTATTATACTAGATGTACAATTGTATAATATGATTCTAGTAAACAAAAAAATGTTTTCTTTTCACTACAGAAAACTTGAGGATATTATCATTAGGAAGAAACAACATAAAGAACTTAAATGGACTGGTAGGTTGTTATTTATCATTATTTTATTTATTTATTTAATTTGCACACATCCATGAATAATTTATTGGCTAAATTCCTTGAAATGGAATTACTAGGTCAAAAGGTGTGAGTTTCTTTTAAGGCTTTTGTGACATAGTCTCAAGTTGCCCTTCAAAAAGTTTTTAACAACCTATAATGTGTGAGGTTTCCCAATTTCCCATACCAGCCTTGGGCATTTAAAAAATTTTTGACATGTCTTATTTTTATATTTATTGGCTATTTGAATTTCCTTCCATAGAAAGTGAGGTGGAACAATTACATAAAACTAGTCAATTTCAGGAAAGATGAAGTGAATTTTTCTGCATAATTTTAATATGTTTATTGTTAAATAATTCATAAACTTACTGAAATTTTGTATGGCCCTGACTCCTCTTCCCTTCCGAATAAATTTTAATACAGAAATTCAGAATTTATTATATTTCAGGCTAAATTTAACTTTGAGTTACCTATAAAGGAATAGTTTGCAGATAAATGTACTCCAGAATGTTTAGTATTAGTATGTACTTGATGTTCCCCCAGGTATTTATGGAATCCCTTATAGAATCCCAAATTCTCAAGTAATGCTATAGTATGTAATTTCTTCCATAAAATAAAATAAATACCCAGAGACCACGAACAAATTATAAATACAGGATTAAAGGCATGTATTAAGATGCTATCTGGCTAAACCATCACTTGTTTTAGATATCTTCACTTTCTATACACTCCTATCAATGATACTCAATAGTTAGTTTTCTTTCCAGGATGTAATGTGGGGTGTGTGTCCAAAAGCTTTATTACTTATGTGCAGACTAAATAAAAATAAAGCTATGGCTAGGCACAGTGGTTTATGCCAGTAATCCCACCACTTAGAAGGCCAAAGTGGGAGGATCACATGAGGCCAGGAGTTTACCTGGGCAACGTAGCAACACCTTGTCTCGATTGAAAATTTAAAAAGAAATTAGCCAGGCATGATAGTCGCAGCTACTTGGGGAGGCTGAGGTAGAAGGGTTTCTTGAGCCCAGGAGTTTGAGTTTACAGTGATCTATGATTGTGCCATAGCACTGCATAAAAGAAAATGAAAGCTGCACAGGGATGCATTTACTGGGCTTCAGATAGGTTCACATATTAGATGACTTATTCATCTAGACACACCTGCCTCATAGCATGTTTTAAATAGTGGTCTTAGTAAATTGCAGATGATTACTGTAGTGTGTGAAACATGCAGTATTAAGTTGAAGAAAAAGGGTTTATTTAAAACTACTCAAGAAAATTATTAAGGTACATTATGAGCCCATTTGTATATATGATCTGGCCTTTGCCTTTCTTTCTGATCTCATTTCATGTTTCTCTTCTCCTAGTTGATAATCTCTAGTGACGGGCCTTCTTTCTGTTCCTTTACCATGCACAGTTCATTCCCACCTGAGGATCTTTGTACTTGCTGTTCCCTCTGTCTTAAAACTCTATTACCATGGATTTCCACTGTGTGGGCTCCCTCTTAACCTTCACATCTCAGCTCAGATGTCACATCCTTAAAGGTGACCCAATCACCCTATATCTAAAGTGGCTCTCTAAGCAGTAATGCTTTTTGTTTTTGTTTTTGTTTTAGACAAAGTCTCACTCTGTCACCCAGGCTGGAATGCATGGTATAATCACAGCTCATTGCAACTTTGACCTCCTGGGCTCAGGCCATCCTCCCACCTCAGCCTCCTGAGTAGCTGGGGCCACAGGTGTGCACCATCACACCCAGCTAATATTTTAATTTTTTGTAGAGATGGGGTCCCACTATGTTGCCCAGGCTGATCTCAAATTTCTGGGCTTAAGCAGTGCTCCTGCCTCAGCCTCCCAAAGTGCTGGAATTACAGGCATGAGCCACCATGCCCGGTGGAGTAACTCTTTATTTTTTTGAGCCAGGGTCTCACTGTGTCGCCCAGGCTGGAATGTCATAGCGCTATCTTGGCTCACTGCAACCTCTTGCCTCATGGCTCAAGCAATCCTCCCACCTCAGCCTCTCCAATAGCTGTGACTAAAGACACATGCTATCACACTTGGCTAATTGTTTTGTATTTTTGGTAGGGGTCTCGCCATGTTGCCCAGGCTGGTCTTGAACTCCTGAGCTCAAGCACCCCACCTGCCTGACCTTCCAAAGTGCTAGGATTACAAGCCTGAGCCACCATGCCTGGCTGTGTAAAACTCTTACCAGTTGTAATTTTATTTTTTCATGTTACTCACTATTACCTGAAATTTTTGTTTGTTCTCTCTCTCTCTCTCTCTCTCTCTGTCTCTCTCTCTCTCTCTCTCTCTCACACACACACACACACACACACACACACACATATCCTAATGACCATGTCAGTTTTGATTTTGGTTTGCTTAGAGACAGGGTCTCACTCTGTCACCCAGGCTGGAGTGCAGTGGCATGATTATAGCTTACTGTTATCTTGAACTCCTGGGCTCCAGCAATCCTTGCTCTTCAGCTTCCTAAGAAGCTGGGACTATAGGTGAATAGATGAGATTACAGGTGTGCACCACCTTGCCCAGCTAATTTTAAAAAATTTTTTTGTAGAGATAAATTCTCACTATGTTGCCCAGGCTGGTCTTGAACTCCTGGCCTCAAGTGATCCTCCTGCCTCATCCTCCCAAAGTGCTGGGATTACAGGCATGAGCCATTGTCAGGGCCTGGCCATTTCAGTTTTGTTAATTAGCATCTACAATACTGCTTGATACATATAGTAGACACTCTGTGTTTATTGAGTGGCTCAATATGTTTTATTACAATTACACAACTATTACTTAAGTTAAAATTTTAATTCTAGGCCAGTTGTGGTGGCACATACCTGTAATCCCAGCTACTAGGGAGGTTGATGCAAGAGAATCACTTGAACCTGGGAGGTTGAGATTGCAGTAAGTCGAGATCATGCCCACTGTACTCCAGCCTGGGTGACAGAGCAAGACTCTGTCTCAAAAAAAAAACCCAAAAACACACACAAATTTTTTTTTTAATTCTAAAAGTAACATGTTCATTGCAAAAACAAATCTAGCAATTTATAAACATATGAAATATGCTATGAAAATCTTTTGTCTTTCTACCTTCTTCTCCCTGCTAGCTCCATGAAGTAACAAAAATTTTATTGGTTTCTAGACTTTAAAATCTTTTCTGTGCATATACAAATAAATAACTGTATGTGTGTGTGTGTGTGTGCGTGTGTGTGTATGTAAGCCATATTGTTTGATAGTGTACAAGGCATTTTTTCCTATAATTTAGCTTTTTCATTCAATAATATACCAATAATATCCTTCAATGTCATTACATGCAGATTTAATACTTTAAAAAATAGCTGTATAGTTTTTCACAGTATCAGTATGAAATAATGTATTTAACTATTCCTATACTTCCGACATTTAGATTATTTCCAGGTTTTTTTTTCTGGGTGAGGAGTGTGAGTGCTGTTTCTCTCTTGCTCTGCCAATTTCTTCCTTTTTCTTTTCTTGCTATTACAAATCATACTGCGGTGAATATCTTTGTCCCTCAGAAGTTGTTTTTGTGTTTACATATGATGGGATAGATTTTTAAAAGTCAAAAAGCTGAGGATATTTTTGTGCATTTAAATTTTTGGTAGGTACCTCAGATTGTTCCCACAATGCTAATACTGGTTTCTATTTCCATCACTGGTGCATGGATGAGGATTATCCCCTCCACCCTCAACATCATTGAGTAGTATTCATATTTTTTTAACATTTGCCAATATGATAGGCAAAATGGAGTCTGGTGCTATTGTTGACTTTTTTTTTTTTTTTTGAGACAGGGTCTCTCTATGTTTCCCAGGCAGGACTCAAACTCCTGGGCTTAAGTGACCCTCCGGTCTCAAGTCTTCTGAGTAACTGGGACTATGGGCCACTATTTGTGGCAGGTACTGTGTTGTTTTAATTTCCATTGTCTAGTCAGTTGTGACTTTGAACGTCTTTTCTTTATATTTTTATGTAATATTTAATATAATTTTATATTAAATTTTATAATGTTATATATATTTATATATATATTTTTTGTGAGATAGCAGTCTGACTTTGTCACCCAGGCTGGAGTGCAGTAGCACGATCTCAGCTCACTGCAACCTTCTTGACCTCCTGGGCTTAAGTGATCCTCCTGCGTCAGCCTCCCAAGTACCTGGGACTAGAGGCATGTACCACCACACCTGGCTATTTTTTTTTTTTTTTTTTTTGGTGCAGACATGGTTTCACCATGTTGCCCAGGCTGGTCTTGAACTCCTGAGCTCAAGCAATCCACTCATGTTGGCCTCCCAAAGTGCTTAGGACTAAAGACATGAGCCATTGCGCCCAGCTGAACGTCTTTTTATGTACTAATCATTTAGGATTCATCTTTTGGAAATTGACCAAACGCATTTTTAAGCTATTTTTCTACTAGATTTATCTTTTTCTTACTGAATGATAGGTACTCTTCAATATTGCTAATATCCATTATTGAAAATGTTATTATATTATTGTTATAGTTATCCTTATTAACTACACAGCAGGCTCTTTACATGCATTATCTCATTTCCAGCTCACAAGTAGATAATGTTATCCTCATTTTAAGGTAAAGAAACGAGACTCAGTTATATAAAGTGTTCAAGTATAGTGAGCAGGTATTCCTTTTTTTTTTTTTTTTTTTTTTATCAGTGCTACCCCATAGGCAGTGTGCCTGGCATAACAGTGGTGAACAGGCATTCTTAAACACTGTGGCTGAGACAGACAGTTTGTCAATAACTATCACAATATTCAATATATATTTACTTTGTCCCAACTATTCTATATTTAGGAGTTTTTCATACATGGACAAAAATGGTGGAGCAAGTATTTCACTGCAACATAGCTTGTACAAAAGACTGCAACAATATTAAGTGTCTTGTCAGCAGTGGGCTAGCTAAATACATTAATAAATACTATGCATTGAGGAAAAACAATGAGGTGGAACTTCTGTCTGTGTGTTGAGATGGAATAATTTGCAAGATATATTAGGTATAAAAAAAGCAAAGTGAATATATGTACATATATGCATAGAATATTTCTGGTGATGGCTGTTACTTCTGGGAAAGGGAGCTAGGTGTACAGAGTGAGAAAGACTTTTATTTTTATACTTGTTTGTACTGATTGATTTCTAAAAATCTCGTGTATATTATTAATACTTTTTCTGTTAAAATACTGATTATTTTTCCCTTAAAAAATACGAACAAAAAAAAATACACTCATGTTTGTAGCAGCATTATTTATAATAGCCAAAAGGTGGAAACAGCCTAAGTGTTCACTGACAGATAATTGGAGAAACAAACAAAAAAGAAGCTAATGAAGGAGAGGAGAGGGCAGAAGGAAAGTGGGCGGGGCAGGGAAGAGGAAGAAGCAGAGGACTTAAGTCACATTAGTCAGACCTTGGCAATCTGATTGCAGGTTCCATACTGAAATTTAATGCAGTTTTCAAAATTACTGATATATTTTCTTCATTCGTCTCTTGTCTTTTTACCTTATTCATGGTTGTCAAATGGTATTTACAAATTTTTGTTAGTCAGATCTTTATGGTTTCAGTGTTTTGTATTTTACATAGAAGGTCCTAACTACTAGATTGTAAAAATAGTATTATCTTTTCTTTTTTAATTAAAAATTTTAAGTCTATACTTTTAAACCGTGTGGAGTTTATTTTTACATGCGTCATGAGGCAGGTATCATGTCTTTTTTCTTCTTCTTCTTTAATTGGTTAGCCATTAATTGAAAAGTCTCCTTTTCCTGCGGTTTGGAAATGCCACCTGCTAAACTCCTGGATATGCATGGGTAGGCTCCTGGATGATGGTCACTTTCTTTCTGTTTGTTGTTCTTTCTATAAGTTTCAGCTTCAATATCATGCTGCTTTAATTTTCTTTAACTTTAGAATGCGTTTTTATATCTATTAAAACAAGTCCTCTCTCTTTTTTCAAAATATTTATGAGCATACTCTTCAGAGAAACTTGAGAATCATTTTATCAGGTTATCTTAATACATCTGGTAAATTATTCCATTTCAGCACACACAAGTAAGTTCTACCTTGTTGTTTTCCTCAATGCATAATATTAATATATTTAGCTACTCCCCTGCTGATAGACACTTAGATTGTTGCAAACTTTGTACAAGTTGTGTTGCTCTCCCATCTTTTCCATGTATGAAAAACTCCTAAATATTAAATCTGTGAGTTGATTTGGAAAGAAGTTATATTTTTATAATAATGAATCTTACAAAAAGATGTATTCATACTTTTTATGTCCTTCAGTAGAATTCAATAGTTTTAATTCCTATAAGGCCTTGTATAGATTTATTTCTGAGTAATTCTTAAATTAACACATTGTACATTAGTCAGACCTTGGCAAGCTGATTGCAGGTTCCATATTGTACCTATTCATAGGGAACAGTGTGATGTTTTGATACATATATATACATTCTGTAATGATCAAACCAAGGTAAGTAGCATATCAATCACTCAAACAATTCATTATTTCTCTGTAATGAGAACATTCAAAATCTTCTCTTCCAGCTATTTTGAAATACAGTCATGCATCACGTAATGACCAGGATATATTCTGAGAAATGCATTATTAGGCAATTTTGTTGTTGTGTGAACATCATAGAGTGTGCTTAGACAAACTTAGATGGTATAGCCTACCACACCCCTAGGCTATATGGTACAGCCTATTGCTCCTAGGCCACAAACCTGTTCAGCATATTACCGTACTGGGTGCTGCAGGCAATTGGAACACAATGGTAAGTATTTGTATAACTAAACATAGAAAAAGTACAGTAAAAATACAGTGTGAAATATAAGAAATGGTACAGGTGTGTAGAGCACTTATCTACATGGAACTTGCAGGACTGCAAGTTGCTCTGGATGAGTCAGTGAGTGAGTTCAGGTGAGTGAAGGTGAAGGCCTAGGGCATTACCATACACAACTGTAGATTTTATAAAACACTGTACACAGGCTACACTTAATTTATAAACAAGTTTTTGCCTGGGCACAGTGGCTTACATCTGTAATGCCAACACTTGAGGAGCCCGAGGTGGCGAGATCATTTGAAGCCAGTAGTTTGAGTCAAGCATGGGCAACATAGTGAGACCCCATCACTACAAAACATTATGTATTTTAGTTGGGTGTGATGATGCACACTGGTACCTGCGTATCAGGAAACTGAGGATTGCTTGAGCCCAGGAGTTCGAGTTTGCAGTGAGCTGTGATCACACCACTGCACTCCAGTCTGGACAACAGAGCAAGACTCTGTCTCTAAATAAATGAATAAATAAATTAAAATAATTTGTTTTTCTTTCTTCAATAATAAATTAACCTTAGCTTACTGTAACTTTTTTTTTTTTTTGAGACAGTCTCACTCTGTCACCCAGGCTGGAGTGCAGTGGCTTGATCTCAGCTCACTGCAACCTCTGCCTCCTGGGTTCAAGCCATTCTCCTGCCTCAGCCTTCCAAGTAGCTGGGATCACAGGTGCTCACCACCATGCCAGGCTAATTTGTTGTTAGGTGTTTTTTTTTGTATTTTTAGTACAGATGGGGTTTCTCTGTGTTGGCTAGGCTGGTCTCAAACTCCTGGCCTCAAGTGATCTGCCTGCCTTGGCCTCCCAAAGTGTTGAGATTACAGGAGTGAGCCACTGCAACTGGTCAACTTTTTTAACTTTATAAACTTTTCAATTTTTTTAACTTTTTGACTTTTTGTAATAACACTCAGCTGGAAACACAAACACATTGTATAGCTGTACGAAAATATTTTCTTTCTATCCTCATTATATAAGCTTTCTATAAGCTTTTTCCTATTTTTAAATTTTTGAATCTTTTTTACTTTTTACACATTTTTGTTAAAAATGAAGACACAAATGCGTACATTAGCCTAAGCCTATCCAGAGTCAACATCACTGTCTTCTACTCCACATCTTGTCCCACTGGAAGGTCTTCAGGGGCAATAACACACATGGATCCGTCATTTCCTATGACATCAGTGCCTTCTTTCTAGAATACCTCCTGAAGGAGCTGCCTGAGACTGTTTTACAGTTAGCTTTTTTTTTTAATATAAATAGAAGGGGTATACTCTAAAATAACCATAAAAAGTATAGTAAATATATAAACCAGTAATATTGTCATTATTATTATGTATTATACATAAATGTATGTGTTATGCATACATTTTTACCCTACTATCACCACAAACATGAATAATGTCTTATGCTACAACATTATAACTGCTGGTATATCACTAGGCAATAGAAATTTTTCAGCCCTATTATAATCTTATGGGACCACCATTGTATATGGAGTTAATCATTGATTGAAATGTTATGCATGGCGTGACTGTATACATTGTTGTTAACTATAGTTAACCTATTGTGCTATTGTGAATTTGCTACTGTGAACGTGGGTGTACCAATATCTCGAGACTCCACTTTCATTTCTTCTGAATATATGCCCAGAAGTGGAATGGCTGGATCCCCTGTTGAGTGATATCAATTACCATATGATAATTCTGTTTTAATTTTTTAAGGAACTGCCTAACTGTTTTCCATAGCAGCTGTACCATTTTATCTCCCTGCCAACTGTGTACAAGGTTCCAATTTCTCCACAACGTCACTAATACTTACTATTTTCTGTGATTTTGATAGTAGCCATCCTAATGGGTATGAGATGGTATCTCATGGTGCCAATCTCTTCATTTTACAGAGTAAGAAAGTGGGGGGATACATGATTTGTTTACATGCAGAAGCTGACCAGTTTGCTAAATTACCGTTCAGTTATTGTCTGATTCTCAAAGAGTCAGTTTATTGAATGATAGATTTCACTGAATTGATTCATCAAACTTTGCCAGGTTTTCCTCACTGATATTCATTAGACTGCTTCACTAAAATCTTGTCTTTATTATCTATTTACAAATACATATAGGAAATTGTATTGTTGGATGGGCACAGTGGCTCATGCCTATAATCCTAGCACTTTGGGAGGCCGAGGCAGGCAGATCTCTTGAGTCCAGGAGTTCAAGACCAGCCTGGGCAACATCTCTACACAATGCCATCTCTACCAAAAAGACAAAAATTAGCCAGATGTGGTAGTGTGCACCTGTAGTCCCAGCTACTAGGGAGGCTGAGGTGAGAGGATTGCTTGAGCCCGGGGGAGGTTGAAGCTGCAGTTAGCTGTTGAGTGTGCCACTGCACCCCAGTTTGGGCAACAGAACAAGGCCCTCTCTCAAACAAAACTAAAACTAAAACAAAACAAAAGCAACATTTTTATGTTTGAAAATTATCATAATAAATGTTGGAGAAGACCCTGAATTTTAGACCTAGCTCTATTATTTAATAGCAGTGTGTTCTTAGAAAAAGCTCTTAATCCCTCTGTAATAGAAATCAAATAACCTGCCTTATCTGCTTTAAAGCAGATATTGTAAGAATGAATATACTTAATAGGAATGTAATTTGAAAATCATACCATTAAGATAGTGCTATTATTTCCCTTCTTGGTGATTTCAGTGGCTATTCTTAGTAAAGTATTATGTTTTGGATTTTTTTTTTTTTAGTGGCACAATCAGAGAAAGAACAGTTCAGATTAGTGAAGAAGGGAAGAGAATGTTCTACTTGGCTCACTTAATGAGAAAAAATAACCTCCCACACAATTATTAGCTCTTCTACAAGTAGACAGGCAGAGTCTTAGTTTGCTTTAAAGTCATGATCTGTATGTTTATAAAGAAGGAGACAGAAAGAAAAGGTTAAACATAAGCATGTGAATCAAATTTTGTTCTTTTTCAGGAGGCAGTAGGGGACACATTAGAAGAACTGTGGATCTCCTACAATTTTATTGAGAAGTTGAAAGGGATCCACGTAATGAAGAAATTGAAGATTCTCTACATGTCTAATAACCTGGTAAAAGACTGGGGTAAGCTGAGAGTGGCCCTTTGCTAACCTTCTACGTCCTGTTTATAGAGAGTGGTCTGCAAGGAAAAAGATGAAAAATGAGAACATTGATTTCTAAGCACAGAAAGTGTACATAATTCATTCACTTACATGCGATGAACTATACCAGTCTTTTTGGATACATAGTTGAATAGGACATTATCCCTGCCCTCAAGGAGTTCACAGCTTAGTGGGGAAAATTAGTTTGTAAGCTAATAATTATAAAACTGTGATAAGAGGCCAGATGCAATGGCTCATGCCCATAATCCCAGCATTTAGGGAGGCTGAGGTGGTCAGATCACCTGAGGTCAGGAGATTGAGACTAGCCTGGCCAACATAGCAAAACCCTGTCTCTACTAAAAATACATTTAGCCAGGCATGGTGGTGCATGGCTGTAGTCCCAGCTACTTGGGAGGCTGAGGCATGAGAGTTGCTTTAACCCAGGAGACGGAGGTTGCAGTGAGTAGAGATGGTGCCATTGCACTCCAGCCTGGGTGACAGAGTGAGACTCTGTCTCAAAACAAAATCAAAAAAACAAAACTGTGTGATAAGTTCTGCAACAGAGATTTGAATGAGTTGTTTTAAGAATTCAAGGATGAGGGAATGGGTACAGAAAAAGGCAGGTTAGTGTAACCCACACTGATGCAGCAGCACAGCATAAAGACCTATCACTGGAGAGCAATTTGTTCTTTTTGACTCTGAACCTTATCTAATCTTCTTTCATCCTTAGGCTAGCATTTAAAGTAGAGAGGTATGTCTTCTTTTTTCCTCCCATCCTGTAATGTCTTCTGAAAATGACTTTATATGGTATAACTACCCTAGCTTCTTTCAAAATCTTAAACATCTAATTGTTATAGATAGTCACAAACTGAAGGTTAATGATATTGGAATTTAATCCCCAAAATTGTAACAGTAAAACTTGCTGTTTTAATATGGAAAATATTGTTTGCACTTGTAGCTGAGTTTGTGAAGCTGGCAGAACTGCCATGCCTGGAAGACCTGGTGTTTGTAGGCAATCCCTTGGAAGAGAAACATTCTGCTGAGAACAACTGGATTGAAGAAGCAACCAAGAGAGTGCCCAAACTGAAAAAGCTGGATGGTGAGTGATTCTGAGCTGATTTGGACATGTTTTCTAGGCATAAAAATGGAATTTGTGTAGGCTGGGCGTGGTGGCTAACACCTGTAATCCCAGCACTTTAGGAGGCTGAGATGCGCAGATCACAAGGTCAGGAATTCGAGACCAGCCTGACCAACATGGTGACACCCTGTCTCTACTAAAAATACAAAAATTAGCCGGGCATGGTGCTGCACACCTGTAATCCCAGCTACTCTGGAGGCTGAGGCAGGATAATCGCTTGAACCTGGGAGGCAGAGGTTGCAGTGAGCTGACATTACACCATTGCATGCCATGCTGGGCAACAGAGCAAGACTCTGTCTCAAAAAAGAAAAAAAAAAAAAAAAAGGAATTTGTGGCATGGAATCATGAAGAGGAGAAAAACTAAAGAAAAAGTGCCTCTGATCTTCCAGGTCATTTCTATCTATATAAAATTGAATGGTCTAGGTTTGGGCCAAGGTGAGATGAAAAACTGCTGGGATATTTAGACTGGCACAAGATTCTCCCTAGAGCAAAAGCTTATAAGAAAGCTAGGCCTTATAAATCTATGTGGGGCTAGTCACAGTGGCACATTTCTGTAGTCCCAAGCTACTCAACGAGGCATGAAGATTGCTTGAGGCCAAGAGTTTGAGATCAGCCTTGGCAATATACCGAGAAAAACCCTGTGTTTATTTTTAAAAAAAAGTGTATATTTATTTTTTTTCCTGATATAAATTTTCTGCTGTTACATTGGATTAAAGCTAGAATTATTCAGAGTTTGGTGCTGAGCCTCCTCCTTTTCTCACTCTTCCCTCAATCACAAAGAGGTCACCCATGCAAACAGTAAGAGAGAAGGATCCTGACTTCCAGACAACACAAAGATCCATGTCTATCTACTGTCTACTTGTACTTTTACGTAAAAGAAAAACTTCTAGCTCATTGAAGCAAGTTAAAAAATGAAAGAAAGCTAGGCTTGTTCTCAAGTCAGAAAGGTGACAGAAGGTCAAAAATTTTGAACAGAATCAAAAATTATTCTGATTCTTCAGAATAATCAGAAATACATGGCAAGCAGTTGCTTTTTTGCAGTTGGATCAAAACTGCGGTGTTCTCTCTCACTTTCTCTCCCCTCATCCCCAATCTTGGTCTCCCAGTATCTAAGATGTGTCAGCATCAGTACATAACCATGATTAACTGAGTTGAGTCCCAGCTCCTCCACATAATAGTTTTTGTGAAATTGTGCTAATTAATTAATCTCACCAAACCTTGTTTGTTTATAATCTAAAAACTGGAGATGATAATAGTACCATTAGTAATCATTTTAGAACATATATTGGAGTATTATTATGAGGATTAAATGAAATAACCTATGTGAAACACTGAACACATGGAGATAATCTATGCTAAATGTTGTGCATAGCATAAAGTAAGTATTCAAAATATATGTTATTGTCAGCTGGTGCAGTGGCTCACGTCTGCAATCCTAGCACTTTGGGAGGCCAAGGTGGGAGGATCGCTTGAGGTCAGGAGTTTGAGACCAGCCTGGTCAACATGGTGAAACTCTGTCTCTACTAAAAATACAAAATTAGCTGGACCTAATGGTGGGTGCCTGTAATTCCAGTTACTCAGGAGATTGAGGCAGGAGAATTGCTTGAACCTGGGAGGTAGTGGCTACAGTGAGCTAAGATGGCACCACTGCACTCTAGCCTGGGTGACAGAGCAAGATTCTGTCTCAGAAACAAAATAAAAAGTTATTATCATTTTAGATTTTAAATCAATCCAAAAATGCAAATGTATAAGATATATTTTAATATAAATCAACCTCAATTTTGACTTTGAATAATACCTCCCCAATTCAGTTTAGCTGGGCTGTTAAGAAATTCAGTCTGGATCAGTGGCTGCATCACTAGAAAGATGGCAGAACAAGAACAAATAAAAATCTCTTTGGTTCCTGAAAATCTCCTGAAAAAGAGGAAGGCTTATCAACCCTCAAAGCCACTTAGGCAAAACAGGCACTTTGGGCAAAGAAGGAGCAGAGGAAAGGAAAACAGCTCAGGTTTAAATGACTGGAATCATTCCTACATGATTCCTGGCAGTAGAAACGTGACAGCGTACTTCTCAGATGACTAGCAGTGAAACCTTATGCCTTGGAATTGCCAGATAAACACTCCTTGGCCTTTGTTGTATGCATCAAAAGGATTGATGGTGTGAGTTTACTGGTGCAGAGAATCATTGCAAGACTTTGCCTAAAGAAAATTCTTAGTGGTGTGTTTGTAAAAGTCACCCCCCAGAACCTAAAAATGCTGCATATTATTTTTCTAATATTTTAACATAAGCCTCAAAGGACTATCAGAAGGAATTTCATCACCTTTTTGACTTTTTATTTTTTCTGTCTTACTTGAAACATTTCTTATCTCAGAGGTTGTATGGTGTAGGGGTGGGGTTCAACTTCTACTAGAGGTTTCTCATCTTCTTTCTAGAAGCTTACTGAGGGTTTGAGGCTCAATTCTTTGTATTAGGAATCTCTTGTCTACTTTTCTCTTGAGGCTGTGTTAAGGCTTGACTCCTCATATTAGAAATGTTTTGCTTATCTTTCTCCTGAGGCTGCGTTAAGGCTCAATTCCTCATATTAGGAATGTCTTGCTTATCTTTTAGCCTCACTTACTGGAGGCTCTTTGTATCCTTTCTCTTTGTCTACTCTGGCTGCTTCTACCTTAAGCTGGGTGAAGTGACTACAAAACTGCAGAGAGGACTTACTTACTTGCACAGCAGTAGTGCTTAGCACTATTCACGCACTTTCAACCTCCAGAATATCCCGACTGCTAAGGAAATACTTTGTCACCCCTGTGATGTTTTTTACTTTGGTCTGTGCACAGAGTTAGTCACCGCACTGTTGCAAGCTATTCCTCGTCATGTTGCTTAGAGCTCGGATTTATCACAACGGGTAGGTCTCAACCTCCCATCCCTGAGGCCACTGCAATGAGACAGTGGGACACACATCTCCCCCTGGATGGGGAGACTGAAGACTCCCTCCCGAAGGAGAATGGGAATCCCTGTATGGGCCACCAGGACAGTTAGAAATGAGGCTTGGAGTCTTAAGGAAAAATGGGCACTTAGACAAAGGATTTTTTAGCAAAGCAAATTTACTTTTGCATAGAAGGGTGTCTCCTGTATGACTGGTTGCTACAAGAGCACACAGAACAAAGGAGAGTAGAAGTTTTTATTTTTAATTCGACTTTTGCTTTTGTGTCTTTTCTTTATTGGCTGGGGTCGGACTACACAATTTAAACTGGATTTGATTGGCTAAACATTTAAATTTTTTTAGATAAGGTAGATGCATGATGAGAAAGAGGGGAAAGGAGGAAAGGGTTGTCTGCAGTGAACTAGAAAGCTAGTCTTTTCTTAAATAAGGAAAGGGATGTGAGCTGGTGCTGATAACGTCACTGGTGCTGTGGTATGCTTAGGCATGTAGTAAAGTTAGAAGAAAATGAGAAGAAATGGCGGGGGGGATACTGAGAATTAAAGAGTGAAAGGTTGAGCAGGCTGTTTGAAGAGAAACCTTCTATATCTCACACTGGGGATTTCCAAATCTGAAGTCTGTCGACACATGGACAAGCCAAAGTATAGAATAAGACCATCCCTCTGACAGACAACACAGTGATTGAGGAGTACCTGGGGAAGTTTGGTGTCATTTTGAAGCAGGAGTGGCAGGGAACAAACATCTTGAACACCAAACTGTGGGAGGAAGTGGATTTTTATTCAGCTGGGAGCTTCAGGGGGCTACAGCTTCATTCACTGAGCTCCCCAAGCTGCAACTTCTCTCCCCTTTTATAGGCTTAAACGTTAAAGGGGAAACTGAGGCAGAACTGTGTCATTGTCCATTTGCTGGACATCTGACCTTACAATCTTTTGGCTTCATTGATTTGCTAATTCATATGCAGCGTGAGCAGGGACCAGCAGGGGAGGGGGCTTACAGAGACAAGACAAAAGCAACAAGCTGTTTGTTGGCAGAGGGTTTCCAGGAGGGAGTCTGGTCCATGGAGACGTGGGAACATGAACCAGTGCTGGGCTCCAGCCTGCAGAGATAACATTCATTTGCAGCTCTTTCAAGGTTAACAGATAGCAGAGATGCTGGGAACTAAAGAGGGAGTCATTTTCCCAGCTCTTTGGTATCTTATTTTATTTATTTATTTATTTTTTCTTCTTCACCCTCCTTCCCATCTGGAAGGAGGGGGAGGGAGGAGGTGAAATAGAAGGAGGTGAGGGGTCTCCCCTCTCAATTTGCCTGGAAGACCTCATTCATGAAATTACCTCCCCAGAGAAGCATTTCCAGGAGATCTCATGGTTCTTGTGCCCTTTCCACCTCTCAGTGGCCCATCATGCTACAAAAAATAGAATGGATTTCCTCAAGGAGATGGGCACACCTGGCTATCGGGGTGAATGCATCAATCAGCTCATCTGCCAGCTGAAGTAGATCCAGGTGCAAAACTGCAGAAAATTTTTTTGTCAATGAGGTGGAAGCATGTGTTTTTGTTTTAGGGGAATTTTTATCAAGTATCTTCAGAGAAGATTATTTCCTGCTTTATCTTCAAAAACTGGAAAGGAAGGGTCAAAGAAAAGACAGTAGCTGGCCGGATGTGGTGGTTCACGCCTGTAATCTCAGCACTTTGAGAGGCTGAGGCGGGCAGATCACCTGAGGTCGGGAGTTCAAGACCAGCCTGGCCAACCTGGTGAAATTCTGTCTCTACTAAAAATAGAAAAATTAGCTGGATGTGGTCGTGGATGCCTGTAATCCCAGCTACTTGGGAGGCTGAGGCAGGAGAATCACTTGAACCTGGGAGGCAGAGGTTGTAGTGAGCTGAATCATGCTACTGCACTCCAGCCTGAGCAACAGAGTGAGACTCCATCTCAAAACAAAACAAAACAAAAAAGAATAAAATAGAACCCTCAATGTAGAATTTGAATAGATCAAGCACCTTATGGTCTTTTGGACCAAGTATTGATTTCATGTCAATCTGAATGGGCCCTAGAAGAACCACCTCAGTCTCTTCTAAACCAGTGGGATAGACCAGAATAGAGATGGCCACGGCTGCAAACTTGCCTGTTTTTGTTTCTCTTCCATTGCTCATAAGCAAAACTGTGGGATCTTTAAAATCTAAAGTGAGAAAGACAGATAATACCAAATGCTAGTAAGGATGTGAGGCAACTCTTATACCGTGTAGGATAGTAATGTAACTTGGTATAACCACTTTGGGAAATTGGCATTTTCTACAAAAGCTCTACACATACATTACTTGTGACTCAGCAATTTCCTTCCTAACTAAATACTCCAAAGAAAAGGGTAAGTATGTTTACCAAAAGACACCTATGAGAATGTTCATAGTAGCAGTGTTTTAATAGCTAAAAATTAGAAACAACTTAAATGTTTTAAACAATAGAATAGATAGATAAATTATGGCATAGTCATACAATGGAATATTAAACAGCAATAAAAGTAAATGAACTACAATTTTACACAACATGGATGAATCATACAAACATAATGTTGAATAAAAGAAGCCAAGCGGGGCACGGTGGCTCATGCCTGTAATCCAGCACTTTGGGATGCTGAGGCAGGCAGATCACGAGGTCAGGAGTTTGAGACCAGCCTGACCAACATGATGAAACCCCATGTCTACTAAAAATACAAAAAAATTAGCCAGGCATGGTGGCACATGCCTGTAATCCCAGCTACTCAGGAGGCTGAGGCAGGAGAATCACTTGGACCTGGGAGGCAGAGGTTGCAGTGAGCCGAGATCGCACCACCGCACTTTAGCCTGGGCAACAAAGCGAGATTACATCTTAACAAAACAAAACAATACAGAAGCCAGATACAGAGTACATACTATATCATTCCTGTGATCCTGTTTGGGAGGCTGAGGTGAGAAGATTGCTTGAGTATGGGAGTTTGAGACTGTAGTGAGTTGTGATCACACCACTGCATTCCATCCTGGGTGACAGAGCAAGACCTTGTCTTAAAAAACAAACAAAAAACAGGGAAAATGGGTTATGGTGTTAGATATTAGGATAGAATATATCTTTTGTGGGTGTAGTGACTGGCAGGGGGCCTGAGGCAGTTTTAAGATTCTGATAATCTTTTCTTTCTTAAATCTGGGTGCTGGTAACTAGCTTTTGTTCACTTTATGAACATTTATCAATCTGTACATTATAATTTGTACCCTTTGTATGTTGCATGTCAACAAAAAGTTCACTTGTCCCACAAACAGATGCTGTGGGGTATACAGAGAGGTCAAATTATGTTTATTGCCGTAAAGAACGTGGATGTCTTGGAAGGCATCACTGAGGAAATGAGGCACTGGAGTTAGTTCTTAATAAAGGGTAGGGTTTAGATGGGAGGAGAGTTGAAGAGGACATTACAAAATGAAGAAATTTTAAGCTGGGTGTGGTGGCATGCACCTGTAGACCCAGGTACTCAGGAAGCTGAGGCATAAAGATCCTTTGCGCCCAGGAGTTCGAGTCCAGCCTGGGCAACATAGCAAGTTCCATCTGAAAAAAAAAAAAAAAGAAAAGAAAGAAAGAAAGAGAGAAGAGAAAAGAAAAGGGGAAAAAAATGAAGTAACTTTGTTAACCAGTTGTCCAGAGGTAAAAGTGTGCAAGATGAGTTTGGGAGACAGTGAATTGATCAGGTTAGCTGGAGTGCAGGGTAAATGCCTGAATAGTTAAGACTGAATAGTCAGCTGGGGTCAGACTGGCTTTAAATGCTAAAGCTCAAAAATGGGTGGCCCTTGGCCCAGGGAGAACCAGAGATATGTTTTGTTTTTTCTACAGTGATTCTTTTTTTCAATATCTCCCCCTAATGTTCAGCAACTGGGGGAGGTCATAAAACAATTAGAGGAGTTCGGATTTTTGGCAATACTGTGATTACACATTTTATTGTGGGAAATGAAGAATATTTCTTTATGCCTAACAGAAAGCTTTTTTTTTTTTTTTTTTTTTTTTTTTTTTATAAATAGACTCGCTCTTGTTGCCCAGGCTGAAGTGCAGTGGCATGATCTTGGCTCACTGCAACCTCCGCCGCCCGGGTTCAAGTGTTCTCCTGCCTCAGCCTTCCTAGTAGCTGGGATTATAGGCACCTGCCACCATGCCTAGCTATTTTTTTGTATTTCTAGTAGAGACAGGGTTTCACTATGTCGGCCAGGGTGGTCTCGAAATCCTGACCTCAGGTGATCCATCCACCTCAGCCTCCCAAAGTGCTGGGATTACAGGCGTGAGCCACCGCGCCTGGCAGAAAGTTTTCAATGTGTACAGAACTTACTTTATTTTTCTGCTTGGTACTAGTTGGTTTATTTTATTTTGAGACTGGGTCTCACTTCGCCACCCAGGCTGGAATGCAGTGGCATAATCACAGCTCACCACAGCCTTGACCTCCTAGGCTCAAGTGATTCTCCCACCTCAGCCTCCAAAGTAGCTGGAGACTACAGGTTCACACCACCATGCCTGGCTATTTTTTTTTAATTGTTTGTAGAGGTGGGGTCTTGCTATGTTGCCCAATCTTGTCTCCAACTCCTGGGCTTAAGTGCTCCTCTCACCTTGGCCTCCCAAAGTGCTGGAAATTACAGGCAGTGAGCCACCATGCCTGGCCACAGGCATTTTTATTTGCAATTTGGCAGTTGGGGGCTTAATATTCATAAGTATATATACTAAACCATTTGAGAATTCTCCTGAGAAGCTTTTCAGAGAATTTGAAATTAAAGAGATTATTTTGTGAAATTATTTTTATTATGGCACACTTCATAGTATCTCAGAGCTTCTCAGGTTAACAGGAAAACATTTTCTTCCTTTTTTTTTTTGAGACAGAGTTTTGCTCTTGTCACCCAGGCTGGAGTACAATGATGCAATCTCAGCTCACTGCAACCTCTGCCTCCTAGGTTCAAGCAATTCTGCTGCCACAGTCTCTCATGTAACTGGGATTACAACTGCCTGCCACCATGCCCCAGCTGAGTTTTGTATTTTCAGTAGAGATAGGTTTCACCATGTTGGCCAGGCTGGTCTCAAACTCCTGACCTCAGGTGATCCACCTGCCTCAGCCTCCCAAAGTGCTGGGATTACAGGTGTGAGCAACCGTGCCTGGCCAGGAAAATATTTTCATCTAGAATTTTAGCAATTTGTTGAGAATGACCAGTACTAATTTTCTTTTTCATTTTAGGTACTCCAGTAATTAAGGAGGATGAGGAAGAAGATAACTAATGCCACCTTTTCCACTTTGTGTTAACTTATTTAAATGTCATAAGAACAATAGATACATTTTATATAATTGTCTATTTTAAAGATTCTGTATGGGACAAAAGTTTCTTAAGATCACTCATTCTCATCTTTTTCCCCCCTTAATTTATTCAGTGTTTCTCCCCAAAACTGGTAATTCCAACCTAATATATCCTAGTCCTCTTTTTAGAAACCACAAATTTTCAGTTTTTGTCTTCAGTCTCAGTTATGTACTGTATAGCCCCATCTACTAAAACCTTTGTAGACCAGTCATTTTTTTGTCTTTCTTTTTTGTTTTTTTCTTTATCTTTTTTTTCCTGTAGACCAGTCATTTTTAATAACAAATGAACAAATGTTCTTTTTTCAGTTTGTTCAGTTTTTTAAGTTAGACATTTTAAAAGATATGCATTTGAAAATTTAGAACATCTTTCCTGAAGATCTGTCTCCTTACAATTCAGAAGCACAAATATATCATGACTTTAGCTCTGAAGGCAGCATGGTGATAGAAGAGTTCCTCTTAGAAATAAATAAATACTAAAAAAAAAAGAAAAGAAAAGAAAAGAAATAATAGCAGCCATAGAGCCAAGACTCCAAAGTTCAGTTGGAAAAGACATGGTAAAAAAAGGAAAAATTAATATCTTACAGACCTTCTAGTCTAAATTATACTTGTTTTTCCAAAAATATGCACATTGTCAACTGGAATTTAGGTTGTTTTTATATGCATGGCCACTTGAATCATTGTGTACAGTCAGTCATTTTGTGATCTAAGTCAGTGGTTAAAATGACTGTCATGATCATTTCTTTGACCAGTAATGTGGCCACGTTACTCGTGGAGCTGGCCTTAAGCACACATTTTGGTTTTATAGTTCCTTATATGTTTAAATCATTAGTTATATTTGAATTCCTAGCCTAAATGCTGGCCATTGATGTATGTCAAAATTTACCCTAGTGATTTGGTTTGGTGACCCTCATTGTTGGGAGAAGTGATTGTCATGGTTATAAGTAAGGGTATGATGAAACTTAGTATTTCAAAATATATTTTTTGAGAAGTTCTAAGTTAAACAGCTCTTAAAATGTATTATATATGTGGTTGTGGAGGGAAGAGAGATGTTTCATTATGAGATCCTAGGCAAATGGCAATAGGTTTGAGGATTGTCTCCTGCATAAAGCAATGTAGGTGGTTTAACTGCAAAATTGCAAAGCAATAGTTAGATGGAGAGATTAGAATTTATCATGTAAAAAAATTTTTCAGGAAAATGTAAGACATTGTAGTCAGTGAACAGATGAAGTCCATAGGAGGCCATGGCTGAATCACTAATAGATTGCAGAAAAGAAGTCAGGACCCTCTGCCAAATTGTGCCTAAAGTCCCTCAGAGACGGTTGATTCTTGTTCCCCATCTACTTGTGTGATTTTACTTGCATAAAATCACAGTGAAAAAGGGGAGAATCGTTTTTAAAAGTGATTGCATAAGTAGTCCTGGGTTTCAGAAGATTTCAACAATCATTTATGTAGGAATTACTTGATTTTTCTAAGTCACTCTGATCAAAAGGGACCACTGCTTTGACAATCAACTCTATATACAAACAAGGGGAAAACTTGGTCTAACACCCTTTCAGCCTTCTTTTCTCTCTTCTTTTCAATCTGATAGGAAGAAACCTTACCCTACTCTAGATGGTTTATGCACTCAAAGCCTTTGGACATTTCTTTTATGAACCATAGGCAATGAGCCTTCATTCTCCTTGGTGATGTTAAAGGTCCATAAACTGAGAAGGAAGATGATCTTTTAAAGTTTGCACTTCATCCACTAGGCAAGCTTAAAGCCATGTTGTTATGAGTACGTTTTCTAAAAGTAACCCTGGAAGTGAATATAATAGGAAGTAAATGATTTCATATTGAATTTATTTGTAAAATGGCTTAGAGCTTTGGTGTTTGTTTTTTTCTGAATTCTGTAATATAGAAACTGATTTTTCCTCCTTGTTTCTCAGTGACTTTAATTACAAGTAGTTCTCAGAAATGTAAGATACTTTTCTCTGTCCATTTCATGCAAATTCATATTCCGTATCATTCAACAAATATTTGAATGACTTCTATGCATCCCTGTTCATGGAACCCACACCATTAGAAAATGGAAGTTGGGATGTATGAAGAAATGTAGGATATTCTCTCAAATCATTCCCTAAATTATCCTTTTCTCGTGCAAATTTAGTTGATATAAATGCCTTTGGTTTATGCCTCTTGGATCAGATATTTGACCTACTTGGAATAGGTTCTCTCTGTGTGCTTCCGGTGTAACCATTAAGCCGTTTTAGTGGATCATTTAAATTTTTTCTATTCTTGTTTTTGTTTGTTTGTTTGTTTGTTTGTTTGAGACAGAGTCTCACTTTGTCTCCCAGGCGGGAGTGCAGTGGTGCTATCTTGGCACTCTGCAACCTCTGCCTCCTGGGTCCAAGCGATTCTCCTGCCTCAGCCTTCCGAATAGCTGGGACCACAGGTATGTGCCACCGTGCCTGGCTAATTTTTGCATTTTTAGTAGAGATGGGGTTTCACCAGGTTGGCCGGGCTTGTCTTGAACTCCCGACCTCAGGTAACCCAAAGTGCTGGGATTACAGGCATGAGCCACTGCACCCAGCCAAATTTCTTCTGTTCTTGTAAGTGATGGTAGAACTCTGGAATCAGTCCAATACTTTAATTTTTCACAGCAAATTTGATTTTAGTCTACTAAGAAGTTTAACTTTTCTGTTCCCTAACTCTGAGCTTAGAGCTGTATTGCCTAGACAGGCCTTTGAAGGTTTTTGTGTTCTCTGTTAAGAATTTGTTCCTTTAAACTAGAGGATCAACCTTGCAACTGTTAACATTTTGGGATTGATAGTTCATTGTTGTTGGGGGCTGTCCTGTGTACTTAGGATGGTCAGCTGCATCCCTGGCCTCCGCCCACTAGATTCCAGTAGACCCCCTCCTCAGCAATGACAACAAAGATATCTCCAGACATTGCCATCTGTCCCTTGGGCAGGAGAGTGGGAACAAATTCTCCCTTAGTTGTGCTTTTTATGCCAACATCACTTGTGTCCAGAGTCCATTTATTTTCACTCCGTAGCCATTTGCCACTTGAATTGTTATATGAGAAAAGGTGATATATTTAATAATCATTCTTTTTCGTAATGCTCTTTTTTTTTCTTTTTTGAAATGGAGTCTTACTCTGTTGCCCAGGCTGGAATGCAGTGGCGCAACCTCTACTCATGCAACCTCTGCCTCTTGGGTTCAAGCAATTCTTTTGCCTCAGCCTCCTAAATAGCGGGGACTACAAGCGCATGCCACCATGCCCGGCTAATTTTTACATTTTCAGTAGAGATGGGGTTTCACCATACTGGCCAGGCTGGTCTCAAACTCCTGACCTCGTGATCCACCTGCCTCAGCCTCCCAAAGTGCTGGGATTACAGGGGTGAGCCACCGCACTCTGCTGTAATGCTCATTTTCACAATTTTCATGTAATATTAGAAACTCAGGGCTGGAAGATTCAACTTATCTTTTTTGAAGCAGGGTCTCCAACTTTTATTTCAAAGCATTCTTGCTCTTCTTAGGACAGTGATTATTAACCTACCTCTCTGTTTCTATCAACAGAAACCAGCTTTATGATATTTTACTTTGTCTTTAAAGTTTAATATTTTGAGCATGCTTTAGAAAATAGATCATCATTCTTTAAGCATCATTCATTGTCTAGTAATACACAGAATTTTGCAGACCATGGCAGTCATTAAATACAGAAAAATACTGTGTAAAATTTGATAATCTTGTAGGAAAGTTAGCTGATTGTAGATATCATTTCTGGGTGTGATCAGAAGAATGTCTGCTTAAGATAACTGGTCTATAACCTGGTGTGGTTACTGGATCCATTCCACATATGGTGGTATAAGGCACTTAAATGTGGTTCCTGGTTGGGCATGGTGGCTCACGCCTGTAATCCTAGCACTTTGGGAGGCCAAGGTGGGCGGATCACTTGAGGACAAGAGTTTGAGACCAGCCTGGCCAACATGGTGAAACCCCATGTCTACCAAAAATATAAAAAGTTAGCCAGGTGTGGTAGTGCATGCCTGTAATCCCAGCTACTCAGGAGGGTAAGGCAGGAGAATTGCTTGAATCCAGGAGGCAGAGGCTTCAGTGAGCCGAGATCATGCAACTGTACTCCAGCCTGGGCGACAGAGCGAGTCTGTGTCTCAAAAAGAAAAAAAAAATGGTTCCTGTGTGGAAAGAGAAATTTGAACTTGAATAGGCACTTCTTTTGACACCTTTTACCAGTGGTCTGAAGCAGAATAAGGAAGAATAAGAAATGATTCTTGACTGTTGACTTATTCTGAGAATTGGTGAGCTGTAAAGAGAATTGGAATCTTCTACCTAGGTTTTTCTTAGGGCTAAATGGGAAAGCATAGGGCCCAAAGAAGCTGGAGTTAATCATTAACTTAAAAGCATTAGGAGAAAGTGTCAAAGTGTCCATCATGAATAGTTTGTGTCTCTCTAACCATGGTCAGACCATCAATTCACTAAGAACTTATATGCTCTAAGTGTTGGTAAAAGAAGAAAACTGCTAAATTGCATGTTATCATTTACCAGAAATTCCTTCCTTTGGCACAGATTTTCTTTGTTTCAGGCTGTTTAAGGTTTCTGTAAATAATGAAATATAAAAACAAGATTCAGTGTAGCAGAGTTGGTGCTTCTTCTGACAAGCTAACTTGACCATATTTCTTTATCTTTGCTCTAGCATATGTCATATTGTTTTCTTTTTCTAAACCATAAAATGGGTGAAATTCTAAAAATTAAGGATTATGTTTTAAAATCACAGAACTTTTAGAAACACCGTATCTGTATCTCTATTCCTGCATTTTATAAATCTATAAAGGAAGAAAACTGAAAGGAAGAACTAGACTGAGTCTTACCTTTCTCTGACTGAAGGTAAATTGGTAAACTTTTCACTTGATACTTGGAGAAATCACTAACTGGATTCTATTTAATTTCCCATATTGGGCAGTTTAGAGGAGAACCAGTCAACCAAATTATGATCTAGTAAATTTAACATGGGGGGAGGGGGAGAGTAAACTATTTTTCAGTAGATTTGCACTTTAAAATTACCAACTGGATGTTGGTGGAAAGGACTTCCATAGGGCAGATGGGTAAATATCTAGCCTGCACTAGGATGTTAGAGAATCAAACCTCACCCTTGCTCGTTCTAAACCCACATGAGTAGTTACTGTCTTTTGACATACTCAGAGTCAGGATTTCTCTTTTTCCCTACTTGGGTCGTCTTCCATGTCTGTTACATCCAAGATCATTCCTCTGGGGGACGTGTCAAGTAGTTCTCCTACTCAGAATAGAAGCTTTGAAAATTATCTTTCCCACCTCTAGGTTTTAAATTAATGTAGAGTTGTCTGACATTATATGGGTGGGAGGCTCTTTGCCTCTGTGATCAGTAGGGTACCTGCCTCTGAGGTGCTACTGCATAGAGGGATCACTCCCATCAAAAGACTGGTGAGTTGGAAGCTAAGAGCATGTGCACATAGCCAGCTCCTTCTCCCAGGCTGGCAGTTATGATTACGAGTATCATTCCAGAATCTTTGGCTTCTAGAACCAACTCCATTCTGAAGAATATTTTAACATCTATGAATACTTTGGTAATAATCTTTTATACACAAGAGTTTTGTAGCATGACTTTATGACTAAACTTATTGTGTGTTACATTATTTAGAGATGTTGAGTTTCTGAATGTTATTTTGTGAGATTTGTTTTAAAATAGTAATAAATTGTGTTATTTTGTAAAAAAAAAAGTATATTTTTGGTTATATGATTATAAGTTTCAGCTAACATAGAGCAATTATGTAAACTTCTAGTGACACTCATTCCAAAGAAATTCAGCCTTTGGATAACATGTTCCATGAGTTTGTGGTGTCTGTGTGTGTGTGTGTGTGTGTGTGTGTGTGTGTGTGAGAGAGAGAGAGAGAGAGAGAGAGAGTGTGAGACTGGCATTCATTTCTTTTTTTCTTTTCTTTTTTTTCTTTTTTTTGAGATGGGGTCTTGCTCTGTCACCCAGGCTGCAGTGCAGTGGTGCAATCTTGGCTCACTGCAACTTCTGCCTCCTGGGTTCAAGCAATTCTCCTGCCTCAGCCTACCAAGTAGCTGGGACTACAGGCATGCACCACCATGCCCAGCTAATTTTTGTATTTTTAGTAGAGATGGGGTTTCACCATGCTGGCCAGCCTGGTCTCAAACTCCTGACCTCGTGATCCACCCACCTCGGCCTCCCAGTGTAGCAGGAATGGTGGGGAACAAACCTCTCAACCACTGAACTGAGGAAGGAAGTGGCTTTTTATTTGGCCGGGAGCTTCAGGGGGCTACAGCCTCATTCACCGACCTCCCCAAGCTGCAGCTTCTCTCCCCTTTTATAGGCTTACAATGCTAAAGGGGAAACTGAGGCAGAACTATGTCATTGCCATCCGACCTTACAATCTTTTGGCTTCATTGATTTGCTAATTCATATGCAGCGTGAGCAGGGACCAGCAGGGAAGGAGGCTTACAGAGACAAGACAAGCAACAAACTGTTTGTTGGCAAAGGGTTTCCAGGAGGGAGCCTGGTCCATGGAGACGTGGGGACATGAACCAGTGCCGGGCTCCAGCCTGCAGAGATAACATTCATTTGCAGCTCTTTCAAGGTTAACAGATAGCAGAGATGCTGGGAACTAAAGAGGGAGTCATTTTCCCAGCTCATTGGTATTTTATTTCATTTTTTTCCCCCTTCTTCACCCTCCTTCCCATCTGGAAAGGGTGGGAAGAGGTGAAATTGAAGGAGGCGAGGGGGTCCCTCCTCTCACCAAAGTGTTAGGATTACAGGTGTTAGCCACTGCACCTGGCCAGAGGCGTTCATTTCTTTAGCTAAATTTTTTTTTCAGTAGGTTTTTTTTCTCCCAGGCTTGTAACTCTTCCTCAGTTCTTTGGGCACTATATCAAATTATTAGGCTCCTAGAAAGAGTGCTTCCAGAGATAGCAACTTACTACTGCATTTGACCAACTTACTAGTCCTCACCTGATTTCCAGAAGATACACAAGGTAAAGGTTAGCTGATAGGCCCTGAATTGAGACACAGGAATCACTGAGCAATATCAGTACATTACACATTTTGCCAGCACATTTTCTGTGCTATCAGCTAAAATGGTCACAAAATAGGGCTGTAGTGTAGTTCTACTTCTTATTCCGGTTGTTTATGAGGATACATTTCTTGCTGCTGTCCTCCATTAAAAAGCAGACAAATTGCCAGATGTGGTGGCTTATGCCTGTAATTCCAGTGCTTTGGGAGGCCAAGGCAGCAGTTTGAGACCAACTTAGGCAACCTCGTGAGACCTCATCTCTACAACAAAAGAAAAAAAAAATTAGTTGGGCATGGCAATGCCACCTGTGGCCCTAGCTACTGGGGAGGCTGAGGCAGGATTGCTTGAGGCCAGAAGTTTGAGGTTACAGTGAGCTGTGATCATGTCACTGCAAGACCCTGTCCCTAAAAAAAGGAAAAAAAAAAAAAAAAGACAAATTTCAGTTTCTGAGCTTATGAAAGGAAACCCTTGGCTGGGGGGCAGTGGCTCACACCTGTAATTCCAGCATTTTGGGAGGCTGAGGCAGGCAGATCACAAGGTAAGAAGTTTGAGACCAGCCTGGCTAACATGGTGAAACCCTGTCTCTACTAAAAATACAAAAAATTAGCCAGGTGTGGTGGCATGTGCCTGTAGTACCAGCTACTCAGGAGGCTGAGGCAGGAGAATCGAGAGGCGGAGGTTGCAGTAAGCCGAGATTGTGACACTGCACTGCAGCCTGGGTGACAGAGTGAGATTCCATCTTAAAAACAAAACAAAACAGCCTTAATTCAGATCATAAATAGCCCATTGTTATTTTTAGTTGTTTCCTAGAACAAAGGATGGACATTCAGGATCCTGACATTGATTTATGTCATATAAATGTATTACATTGAATATATATGTATGCATGTAGATATATACAATTGTTGCATAATTAAAAAGTCAGAATACTAGGTGATAACTTCCCTCTAAGAATGCAGTCAACTCTGCATCTATGACAAGAAGGTATCTCCCTATGTGTAAACCATAGAAAGATGTCCACAACATATTGGGGAAAAAAAAAAAACACCACCAAACAAACCAAAGCCCCAGAGAACCCTTATATGCCTAATTTGGTATTTTGTGCACACGTGTGTGTGTGTGTTTGAGACAGGGTCTTGTTCCTTCACTCAGGCTGGAGTGCACTGGCATGTTCATAGATCACTGCAACCTTGAACTCCTGGGCTCAAGCAATCCTCCTGCCTCAGCCTCCTAAATAGTCTGGCTAATTTTTAAATTTACTTATTTTTGTAGAGACAAGGTCTTACCACTATTTTGCTCAGGCTGGTCTTGAACACTTGTTCTTAAGCGATCCTCCCACCTAAGCATCCCAAAGTGCTGGGATTACAGGCATGAGCCACTGTACCTGGCCCATTTTTTAAAATGCAGTACGTGAGCCGGACATAGTGGCTCACGCCTGTAATCCCAGCACTTTGGGAGGCCGAGGCGGGTGGATCACAAGGTCAGGAGTTCGAGACCAGCCTGGCCAACATGATGAACTCCTGTCTCTACTAAAAATACAAAAATTAGGCAGGTGTGGTGGCACATGCCAGTAATCTCAGCTACTCGGGAGGCTGAGGCACGAGAATCGCTTGAGCCCCGAGGTCAAAGGTTGCAGTAAGCCACGATCGCGGCACTGCACTCCAGCCTGGGCGACACCATGTGACTCCATCTCAAAAAAAAAAAAAGTAGGATGTGTGTATATGTGTGAGTGGGAGTGTATAAATATATGTGGTGACTGGTTGGTGTTGGGTGGTGGGAGGGAGTGTGTGGGGCTGTGAGGAGAAATGGGAATATACGTTGGGGTGGGAGACTGGCAGAGTGTACATGTGGAGTGGGAAGAGATGAGTGGGAAGTGTACATGTGGAGTGGGCGAGTGTGCACCTGATGCTGGTGGGAATGTAGGGGAAAGCTCTGTGAATGATGGGTAGCGGGTGAAGACATGCTGAGTGCTTGTGGTAAGTAAAATAAATGGTTTGAGTTAATGACAAAGTCTTCATAAGAAAAAAGGACAGAGTTTACTTAGGCTAAAGATGTTTGCACATGCCAGCAAAATAAGAAGACAACAGAAATCGAAAAACATTTTTATTTGTGTATGTAACTTCAAATTTAGAACACTCAGAATCAGTACGAACAAGACCTATTTTCTGACAAAGATTTGAAATTGGGGAAGTGAATTACTCTAACAGGTGCACATCAACCTCTCCATGCAATTTACATCTGTATCTTATGCAGTGAAAAAATGTGTTAGCTCCATAACTGCAGTATTTTTTAACATCCCATTTTGCAGTCTCAGAATACTTTTCAATTAAACTGATCCACATGTTTAAAGATGAGAAATAATATGTTTACTTGTAAAGTTGAGTCATGGCTAATAAATGCACATTTCCTTCCATTAATAAAATCTGGAACAATTTATGGTAAACAAAAATCTATCCACAATATCAGTAATCTAACAATTCACACTTTTACTGAACACTTCCTGTGAGCCAGGCCCCACAGTAAACATCTGAACATGCAATTTCACATTCAATGTGGAATAGGAAGTGTCACAGTTTCGCGTGTTTTTCACAACTGATTATGATGGCCATGATGACAGCGTGCACTAAGCGCTGTGTCCAACCAACCCTTTACCTGGCATTGTAGCCAGCAAGATCTGCTAGCAGCTCACAGTGCTCGCGTGCACAATTTTAGAATGTTACATGAATACTCAGGCCTGACTAATCCTGCCCTCCAAAAACAAACGTTAACAGGGCTAAGCCTTTACTACTCAGAGACACATCTGTAAGACCCCACAGGGACAAGGACAGTAGCTGTGATCTAGGTCTGCACTAAAGCTGCCTTTCCTGGGACTCAGAAGTGCCCCTCCAGGCCTAACTGCAGAAGGGTGGCCTCAGCCTCCTCCTCCTCTTCCTTGGCTTCCTCCTCACGGATCTGCACCAGCAACTCAAAGAGGTTTGGGGCCGGCCCTTCCCCAGCCCCGTTAAGCCACAGCTGCCTTCGGATGGCCCCGCTTTGGTTGGCCCCGGCAATGACCTGCTCTAGACGGGCCTGATTCACATTATCTTTATCAATGGCCCCCTTCTCCACCACCTTCTGTAGCAGAGGCTCCAAACGAATGACATAAGCAGACAACTTTTCTCCCGGGTTCTGATAAGTGTTCAGAAATTTGACCTGGGCATCCCTAGAGCTCTCAATGCTCCCAAACACCTGCTCAAGCGCCTGCAGGCATTCGGCAGTAGTTATGGCGGGGTTATTGGTCTTGAGGATGCGAATGACATCAGCGGCGGGGCCTCTAAGACTCTCCATCAACCGCCGCCTCTTTTCTGTATCGGGCACCTGCCACTCCTCTAGGACCTCATTAGTGTGCTCCAGCCAGGGATCAAAGGTTTCCTCTCCAGGCCCTGGAATGTCCCTCCCCGAGAAAAGTGTCAGCTTCTTGTACCATATGGACTCAACAAGAGGCTGAATAACATTATCCAAAACATAGTTTAGCATCTCTGCTGGCATCTCTGGGACCGGGGTCGGAGTAGGGTTCTGAAACCCAAGGACACGGGCAACATCCTGCACGGTCCAGCCCTCTCTAGCTAGGAAGAGGTGCAATCTTTCTAAAAATTCAGCATCGGAAGTCGGGGGCTTAAAGAACACTTTCCAGACCCCTCCTTTGCCCGGCATCTCCCTGGGGATCGTGGTGTAATCGACAGCGCCAGTGAGCTCTAATAAGGCTGCTTTAGCATTTTCTTCCCTCCAGAACATTCTCCCAAGCACTCGGTAGGGCACCTGGGGCATCGCAGCCTGGAGGGTCTCTTCGATTTCAGCCTCATCACAGTTCACTGGGATGCCCCAGACCAACAGAGCTCTCTGGGAGTTCACATCCATTCCCCGGCACCAGTCTTCCAACAGTATCATCGCCATCTTCTCAACTATCAAGACGCCAATTCTACCAATAGACAGTGGCTCACCGTGCTCCTGGCCTTAGAACAACGCCAGACACCCCCCGATCCCCCAAGTAGGCCCAAGGGAGGCGAGCTTCACGCAGTCACGATTAACAAAGACAGAGTCCTGATCTCGCCCTTCCCTGCCCCCACAGTCAGTCCGTGGACGTACTCGGAGCCGAGCTCGGGGACGCTGAGGCAGTCACGCAGCCGTCGCCATCTTGCGTCTCGGTCCGGGTCCGGGTCCGCTGCCAGCAGCCGGGGCGTCGCGTCGTCGTGGAGCGGGCAAGGAGCGAGGGCGGGCGGCGAAGGCAGGCGCGATGGGCCGAGAACCGCCGGGGTGTGGTCGCGGGGCGTGGTCGCCGGGCGCTAGCTGCAGCTCCCAAAGAGGATCTGGCGTTCGCAGTCGCAGCCTGGTCTTCTGAGGGCGAGGAGCGTTCGTTTGGGAGACCAGCCACAGGCAGACTGTGCCGAAGTCGCGGCGGCTAAGGGCCAGCGGAGAGCGGCTTCTTGGCGGGAGCAGGGACTCCTCTGGGCGGGTGGGGAGGACCTCCGAGGACCAGAAACGAAGGCAACAGAGGAACAGGAGAGCCGGAGAAGCGAGGCTGGAGACAGCAGAGGAGAGGTTGAGCAGCGGCGGCCGCGGCGGTCTGCAGTGGCTCAGGCGCTGCGCGGCTACCCGGACGTCGTGCCCGACCCGCAACCTGCGGCGATGTTACTGCAGCAGTGGAGGGTGGGGCCAGCCCGTGAGCGGCGTCTGCCCCGCCCCGTCACGCCCGCGCGGCGGAGCCGCTCGGGTGTCGCCATGGCAACGGTGTCCCAGAAGGCGCGAGACTCGTCTGCTCCGGCGGCTTGCCGCGGCCGGGGTTGGGGGGTAGGGGGCGGAGTCGAGCGGTTGCCATGGTGCCAGCGAGGGGCCCGGGCACCTGTTTCTCTGATGGCGCATTTCCTTTTTCGTAATTTTCTTTTTTTTTTTTTTTCAAACAGAGAACAAAGACTGCTAAGCACCGTATTTTAAAAATAACCCAATCCTGGAGTGGATTTAAGATAATATTGTTGGAAATGCATCCCTCATGGTGGACTTGTCTACTCAGATTGCTCAGCCAGTCCACCCTGCATGCGAAAATATCCTCAGAACCCTGGCTTTCCTGTTCCCCCGACCACACTCTGCACTCTGCATATTTCATCCCAATACAGCCAAAATGTCGGAGTGTGCCATTTATGTATATTTGTGTAAGATACGGAGTTTGGACTTTTTCTTGTCTAAAATTTTGTAAAAAAGATGTTTGTCTATGTCTACTCAGTCATCTTTTAGCCAGGCAAACAGTATGTTATTTCCCTTTTCCTGGCTGGCATCATTGACAATAGGCTGCTAAAAGAGAATACGCATGGTTCAAAAATGTTAAGTAATCTCCGTGCAAGCAAGACAAGGCCCACTTACATCAGTCCCAGATGGTGAAGATCCCAAGAGAACACAGCATTCAACTCTGAATTTTTAAAACCTTATTTAATAAAAGGTTTAAAGATACAGAAGAACATTCAAAAGTAAATAAGTTACATAGGTACATTACAATCACATCAGCAAGATTCTTTAGTGTATTAATTTTTTTCTTATAAAAAGCACACAAAAAATAAAATCTTCAGTCTCTATCACAACTGTACAGCAAAAGAGGTAATATTTATATATATGTACACTATTTTAATATGTAACAGTCTTTTTAAAAAAGGGTGCCACAGGCAGCAAACACAAAAAAGGCAGTGTCTGATCGTTTCTGTTTCAAAATAAAAGGAATATACTTATTTATATGCTATTAAAATATTTGTACAATAATTACAGACTGTCAAGGCTGTTCCTGTGCTGTCCCCTCCAACAAGGCCTTCAACTTAGAGACAAATGAGGAAAAAGTGAAACAGTTGCAAATTGTTAAGAGGCAAATATTAACATAGCAAAATGTAGGGAGGACACAACTGTTTTATAAAAATATGCCTACTTCCTGTAAACCTATGGAGTTAGGCTTGCCAGTCTGATAATAAATACCGTCCCAGAAAAGTGAGCCCCAGTGAAAACAACTAAACAGCTGAGGCTTGAGAATGTGTTGTATTCCTCCTTTGTCTTAACATCTGGCACATGAGAAGAAAGAGGTTAGGTCACTGAGGCAGTTAAATATAGGCGATCCCTTTAGACATAAGCAGCAAAAGACTCGGTGCCGGGGTGGAGGGGGGCGCGGCAGAAGGGGCGGTGTGTACCTTAGCTGTGAGGGGGGCTGCTGAAGGCATGGAGGACAGTAATGACGGCTCTGCCTCCTTGGATGGGTAGAGACCTCAGAAATGGTCTGCAACACAGGCACTAGGTCAGTTTCCCGCCCTTAGCTGAATGCAGATGGAGGCTGGGAGATGGATATGGTTGAGATGGCATGGGGAGGATGTTACAAATATCACTTCTCAAAGAGCTCTGAATAAAGGGAAAAAACAACAACAAAAGACAAGCCTAATGTGTTCCCAGGGAGAAAGCACCATTAAAGATAGACCTATGCCAGCTTCTATAGCTGCACCTACTTTATTGGCAGGTCACTTGCCACAATTGCATGTGCACTCTAAACTTTTTAATTTTCACACTTTATCCTAGACATGAATGCATCCTGGAGCATGGACCTTCCTAAAATATGGTGCCTGGCAGGATTAATGCAGAGAGGTACCATCTTGATTTTCCCCAATTACATTCATCTGGCCTGGTCTCTGTATGCTTAGAAGAGTAGAATCACTTTCTTATTTAAAAAGATTTCTGGCTGGGCACAGTGGCTTACACCTGTAATCCCAGCACTTTGAGGCAGGCAGATCACCTGAAGTCAGGAGTTCCAGCCTGGCCAACATAGTAAAACCCCATCTATATTAAAAAAAAAAATACAAGAAAATTAGCCGGGTGTGGTGGCATGGGCCTGTAATCCCAGCTACTCGGGAGACTGAGGCAGGAGAATTGCTTGAACCTGGGAGGCAGAAGTTGCAGTGAGCGGTGATTGCACCACTGTACTCCAGCCTGGGCAATAGAGCAAGACTCTCATCTAAAAAAAAAAAAAAAAGATTTCCAAGTACTAGATGTTACCACTGAACAAAAGGGTCTCATGTGAATGAAGGAGGTTTCTGTTACCGTATGCCCATAAAGGGGCCTGAAACCAAATATGGTTTGAATAGAAAAAACCTTGGGAAACATAAGTAGCACTTTGGGGCTAAGCTGCAAAGGCACTCGTATTATACAAATAATTTCGAAGATAACCTAAATTTGCTACTCCCCTGCTTCTAAAGGGTGTACCAGATTTTTGCCGTTTTGGGACAATGAGCTCGTGGAAGCCTGTGGAAGAAACTAACCAAGAAGTTGGGGATCTAGGTAGTCATTCAAGAGTCTGGAGGGAGAAGAAATTTGTTACTTCCATAGGCGGGGTCCTGTAGAACCATATTAATGTATAAATGGATGCAGAAAAATACCTGACAGTGCATAGTTTCAAAACAAAACTCTCTCTCCACTCCCAGTTACTGACCGGATGCTTCTTGGCTCTCTCATAAGGAGCAGCAGTATGAATACTTTCTGGCTCCTTCCTAACATGTTGACCTGTCATACACGCACTCACTTAGAATTTATTTTGCACAACTCAAGTTGAAAAATCAGATCAGAAAAACAGCTCAGTCCTGCTATGGGATTGGAAGTGAAGGGGCCTCCAGAACCTCCTGACCTTTTCACTTCACCCATGCCAAATATGGCTTCTTCAAGCCAGAATCCAGGCCCCATAAACAAAACTAGAATTCTGGCCTCTTGCCAATTCCCTCAGGCAAAGCACAGCCAGAGAAAGGGCAGCAAGAACTGCCTTTGATCTCCCTTGCTGACACCATCCACCTTCCCACCCTTTTCCAGTGTTGCTATCATTCCTATTGGCAAGAGCTTCCAGAGCAACCAGGCAAGGGACCTTAGGGCCTTGGGAATTCCGGGAGTTGGGGGTGGGGGATGTCAAGAAGATGCCTCCTTTTGGGATAAATGCACTTGGGCCTCTGAAAAGCAGGAGGCCCCTGGTCCCTGAGAGGATGTTAAAAATTAAATACTAAGAATAAATAAATAGCTCCCAAATGACACGAGTCAAGGAATGAAGGCTCCTGTCTAATCGAGTTAGGAGAACTCTCCCTCCCAGGGAAGGATCCAGAAATCTCCAGCATGCAGGCCTGGGGACTGGGCTGTGATTACTGACACTGGGTGGGGTCCTGTGGAGTTAGGTATAGCTGCTGAGGGCAAGGCAGAGGCAAGGAGGCTGGCCCCCAGGAGGAGCAGGCTGAGCCTCTCACGTACCTGCTCAAGGGGGAGAACCCTTGGCAGCCTCCAGGACCCAAAGGTATTTGGCAAAAAAGGTGGGAAGCAGGAAGAGCCAGGCTTGTCAAAAGCTCTCTCCGGCCTAGCCCTGCAGCTTCCAGCCTCTGTACAGCTCCCTTCCCAGCAGCAGGATGAGTGCTTTGGACAAGAACGTTAGCCCCTTCCCCAACGCTGAGAAAACTTTCTAGTCCCAGCAGGGCCGCTGGCAAGCAGCAAAGGGAGAGTACCTGTCGCGGCCTCCCTCCCAGGGAGGAGGTGGCCACTCAGGATACTGTCACTGGAGCAGCTCAGGCAGGCCTGGACACTGCAGGGACAGCACAGGTGTCAGGCTCCGCCCCTTTTCGGAGAAGCCAGTACACTCCCTCCAAGAGTCCCTTTTTCTGGGGCTTGCGGCAGGGCCGGTGCAGCCTTCAAGGTCCTCTGGGGAGGAGGAATACTGCTGCAATGGGGGTGAGCTTGTGCTTGGCTGGCCACGATGGCTTCCTGGAAGCCAAGGGGAGGGGAAGGCAAAGAGGAGGGAAGAGACTGCAGGGTCGCAGAGCAGCAGAGATGGGAGTGTGAGAGGCGGCGGAGCCCCTCCCGAGAGGACCGGGACTCTCACGGTCCAAGAAGCACGAAGACAACTTCCGACAGACCAAATGCAAAGAGAATTGGATCCTGCAGCCCTTAACGCTGCTCCCAGGGCCTTCAAAAATAAAAGAGCCGTTTATTTCATTGTCTTATTTGTTTCACAGGGAAAAGTCCCTGCAATCCTCTCCTCACTCCCTCTTGAGGTGCCAGGGTCTCTGTGGGCGCTGGCGTTGGTGCGGGAAGGGCCGGGCCTAGGACTGGGTCAGCCTGGCTCCGGAGCTCAGCCCTTGTCGCCCGCGCCCGCGCCCGCGCCGCTCTCCTCCTGCAGGGCCTGCTGGTGGGCCACGGCAGCGGCGGCCTCCTTCTCCTTCAGCCTCAGCGCCGCAGCCTTCTTCTCCTGCTCCGCGTGGCTTTTCATGTGCGCACTGCGGCTCTTCACCTTGTAAAACACCCTGCGGCCAGGCGGGGATTGCTCAGGACCGGCCTGGCCCACCCCAGGCCCCCCAGGGAGGGTGCAAGAGCAGCCCCAGCCTTCACCTCCACCCCCACGGGGCACAGCTGGGGCTGGCCCCGCTCTGGACATTTTCTGAAAGCTGCCCCATGATGTCACAGCCCTAGAAACCCGCTCAGCCAATCAGAAGAAGAGGCGGACACCGCCAGCACCTCTTCCCCCTCCCCCGGCCCCGCCTCGCTGCACACCAGCCTGCAGAGTCCCACTGGGGACAGGGCTGGCCACCTTACCTGCCACATTTTTTACAGGGGAAAGTGTTCTCCTGATTCTGGGTCTTAATGAATGTCTCTGGTTTTTTCTTCTTCTCTGAAAAGGGTAGTGCCCTTCGTGACTTCCCTGTCCCTTCCCTTGGCTTCTCCGAGGCCTGGCCACCGGCAGACCCAGGGGCGTTGGACTCGTGGCTCCGGAGGATGAGGATGTCATTGGCCTGGAGAGAATCAAACAAGGATTGTCGAGTGACCTGGGCGAGCACAGATCTGGAATCCTAGAATCACAGGGAACTGGGGGCCTGAAAGGTCGTATATACTCCTGCCAGTCACCTAGCATGCACTTGGGTCCTTCCAGGGATGGGATGCCCACTGCCTCCTCCGAAGCCCTCTGCGTCCTTGGTCAGCTCTATCGTTTACAAAGTTGCTGCTAGGGTAATTCTGAGGTGCAGCCCCAGCTGCAAGAGGCCTCCATGAGCCTGACAGGGGATCTTGGTGTCTGGGTTAATGAAGCACCTGCTGATATTTTCTGTCATTTAGTCTGCTCATGCCCTATTCTATAAATGAGATTCAGGCCCCTGTGATGTGCCAAGTGCTGGGGACAAAGAGGATGACAGGCATCCCTGCCCTCAGCTGAGGGTCTGGTGGAAGGGACAGATGTGCAGGTAGCTAGCTCAGGACACAGCAGTGCGGGGACACCAAATAGGGCAAGAGCAGGGATGAGAGTGCAGAGCAGAGGGAGGAGAGGGGGACTCAGCTGGGGAAGCCCCAGGTGGCCATCAGAAGTGGCACCCTCATGGGAAAGCGTCCACAAAAGTCAGCAGAACTCTGTAGAGCACTACACAGAGCACAGCTCTCCGTGCAGGCGGTTGAGGCTCAGAAGTACACACACAGCCATGTGTTCACTGTTCATGGGAGTTCTGTAAGCATGAGTGTACTACACACACTTTTAAAAAAGACTCAAAAAGCAGCAAGTCCCCCAATAAACCCCCTACCCTCCCTCCCCCTTCCTGGGAGAACTCTCCCTGACAAGGAGGAGCTATGGCCGGTAGTCTTGCTTCTTGGCCTGTGATATGGTGGACAGAGCACTGCACTAGGGTCCAAAGACCTGCGGCAAGTCACTCAGCATCTCTGAACTGCTTTCCCCCTCTGCAGAGTGGAGGTTAACTCTGCAGTTTGAGGAATTAATGAGATAATGGAAATGGAAGCACTTGGCAGAGATCATGCCTGAGGGCCTATTATTGTCATCCCTATGGTCTCAGCTCAGTTTCATTCTTGTCAGGGACTCCAGCTCTCTAAGGGGAGCCTTGTCCAAGTTACAACCCACCAATGCTTCCTCAGTGTCCCACCTACCTACTGGATTTTCACAAAATGGGTTTTCACAAAACCTTTTTCCCTCCAAATCTCAGATACAGAAGCAGTAGAGTATAAAAATTAATTGCAGACTCGAGTCAGGCTGCCTACTAGCTGTGTTATCTTGGGCCTCAATTTCCCCATCTGTAAAATGGGAATAACAATAGTACCTACCCATATAGGGTTGTAAGGATTAAATGAGTTAACAGCACAAAGTATTTCATACCCTTTCTGCTCTATAGATCTGTAGGATCACGGTCCTGCTCTACCCTCCCTCCCACACCCTCAGGCCCAGCTCCACCCTGCTTGCCTTGGGCTCAGCCCATGGCATTCACACTCACCGACTCATTGGCCTGTAGTGTCTGCGTGGCTTTGACTGCCGCTGCCCGCCTGCTGCGCTCTCGCCCCTCTTCCTGTTCCTCCTTCTCCTGGATCTCTGGCACCTCCTCCTCTCCTTCCTTCCTTGGCTCCTTCACCTCCCTTTTGGACTCCAGCCTCTCTTCACTTGGGGACTCTCTTCTGGGAAGAGGCACCCTTGGGAACTTTTGGGAAGTCTATGGGGAACAAGAACAAGGGCAGTGAACCTATAGCTCCATCTTGCTGCTGCAGCGCAGATTCTGACCCAGCGAGGGGGAGGTTCACCAGCCCCTGCTAGTCCTGCTCACCTGGCTGGCCCAGCACATTCTTCTGTACTAGGACTCTAGACTCTGTTCTCATGGTATAGTAGCATGAGAGAGTCTCAAGCCCTGGGAGTACTTAAGAAAGAGCGAGGGGCATGGAGGGTGTGTACCAGTCGCTCCTCACTGCCACCTGTCCTCCTAGGCAGATGACCAGGAGACATCCTCGGTAATGGTCTAGTGAGTCAGGCAGGAGCCTTGAGTTCCAATTCCAAACTATCTCTGTAACACTTCCTGTAGCTCTACTACCTTCATACCTGCAAAATGGGCACCAAACCACTCCCTGTCTTACAGTAGCATGTCACCAAGCATGGACCTGCAATCCCAAAATGATGCTGGGTGGATACATGGACACAGAATTCAGTAACACTCTCTTTCAATCCCGAGTATGCCAAGGACACAGTCTCTGGTTGGTGCTAATGTGTCTTTTACACATCTCTAGACTTGATAATTCCTTTAACAAAGTGAGGTCAGGGCTCAGTCTCAGCCTTGGCAGGTGACAACATCTAGCTCGAATTTAATAACACTGGTTTTTATATATATTAATTTTTATCAGTACCTTCTATTTATAGCAAACAATTCTGGTTTTCTATTTATGATTATGACATAAAGTTTCCATTTTGAGTAAAAAAATAAGTTGATTTAAAGGACAATATTAAATAATGACACAAGTAGTATGTGAATATGACAAAAATTGTAATGGCGACACATAGTAGGATGCAGATATAGCAGAAATCAAAAAGGGGATACAAGAATGACTGAGGTTCGAGAAACAGAGTTAGAAGTCTGCTATGTGGAGACAGGAAGCTGATGCTAGTGCGAATCCTGTGGGAAAATTACCCTGTGTATCAACACAATGTATGATTACTCTGATACCAGCAGTATAGAAAGGGGAACCCAGCAGTCTGGGGCTCCTTGGGGCTGTCAGGGACATTGTCGTCCTCAGCATGCCCTCTGCAGGCTCCTGGAGAGCTTGGGCCCTGGCTCCCAGCTCAGCCCTGGCCTGAGACCCAGCCCAGGCACTATGCAGCTGAGGCTGGAAAAGGAGTTACCTTAATATCTACTTCAACCTCTTCCTGCGCTGACTTCTCATCACTCGTATCCACATCCCCAAAGGTTAATGTCCCGTTGCGGCCGATTTTCACTTGCTTCTTGTAGGTGTAGTAGAACTCCACGCACTGGGCCACGGTCTTGGTCTGGATCTGGTTTGAAGTCAAAACTGAAGTCAGAACCCCCTGGTTTGGCTCATCTGCCTGGGGAGAATCCAGCCTTTCTCGTCCCTGCATCTTTCGCTTAACCTCAAGCTAAAATGAAACCCAGCCAATCCAGGAAATACACGCATTTTTCCAATGTCTGCTATGCAACAAACCACTGATCAATTCAATTAATCAATGCTTAAGCACTATTTAAAATAAATAAGTAAATAAATAAAACAAGCCATAAAGGATAACACTGGACCCACCCGAGAGATGGCAATATGGATTGTGTATCAGAGGGCATTACTGTACTTTTTTTGTTGTTTTTGAGACAGAGTCTCACTCTGTCACTCAGGCTGGAGTGCAGTGACGAGATCTCAGCTCACTGCAACCTCCGCCTCCCAGGTTCAAATGATTCTCATGCCTCAGCTTCCTGAGTAGCTGGGATTACAGGTGTGTGCCACCACAACTGGCTAGTTTTTTTTTTTTTTTTTAGACACAGGGTTTCGCCATGTTGGCCAGCCTGGTCTCAAACTCCTGGCCTCATAAGCTTCCTGCCTCTGCCTCCCATAATGCTGGGATTACAGGCGTGAGCCACCTCGCCTGGCCTGAATTATTTTATCAGGTTAAATTTCTTGGGTGTGCTAACGGTACTGTGGTTTTGTAGGGTATCTTGGTTTTTAGGAGATACATGCTGAAATCTTTTAGTCACGTGACAGGATGACTATAACTTACTTTCAGTGAGCTGACTCAGAGAACAAAAGTGCTGTATATGTGTGTGCCTATGTTTAGACATAGAGAAGAAGAAAGTAAATGTAGCAAATGTTAACGATTGCTAAATCTAAGTGAGGGGTAGATGGGTGTTCATTCTACTGTTCTTTCCATTTTCTTCTAAGTTTGAAATTTTTCAAACTGAAAAGTTCAGGGAAAAGGTCTGGGCACCATCTACATTCAAAGCCAGCCCTGACCTGGCAACACAGATGCCTTTCATTAATCCAGGCAAGCAATTTCATTTTTCTCCAAGGAGCAGTGTCTGACAAGTGAGCATACAGAAATGTCACAGTGTCCCCGCCTGTCAGGGGAGGAACTCAAGGGAAACTCACAAGAAAGCCCTGGAAAACCTGAGGAGGAAGCAAAAGGCCAAAGTCTTACTCCTGACTCTGCCACCACATAAGTACTTGAGCTTAGGCAAGCCACTCACTTTGCTAATTTCAGTTTTTTCATGTGTAAATAGCAAATGGGGTAAGTCAGACTAGATGATCTCCAGGGGCCTCTCAAGCTCTGAAATTCTAGCTGTTCCATTGCATAAATCTATTTGGCCACTGGGTTTAGTTTTTGGGCTACTTTCCCACACACAGAGGCTGTTTTCCCTGTCACCACCCCACAAGCTCCCACATTGCTCAGCCACTGCTGGGCAGGGAGTTCCTGTCCACAGAGGCCAGAGGTCAGTGCAGGCCCTTTGTGTTTCATTTCACAGGAATGGCCAAGTCACCCGTATTAATTAGACCGTTTACACATTTACTGTCAATTCTCTGACTGTTTGTTTGACTAAAGGTCTGCTCTTTTCATTAGGCATATTAGGGGCCTCAGTGAAGTTCACAGGCATGTCCTTGGGCATGTACTTCCCATCAGTATTGCCCAATCAGGGAACAGAGTGTTACTAAAACACAGCAAAAGACTTCTCACAACAGGGCCCTCGTAGGCGAATTCATCAGTAGCACTTTTGTCCAGTCCCCAGGGCTGTTTCCAACACAATCTACAATCCCAGGAGGAAAAGGCATGCTCTTAAAAGCTCCTTTCCCAGGTGTGGTGGCTCACACCTGTAATCCCAGCACTTTGGGAGGCTGAGGCAGGTGAATCACCTGAGGTCAGGAATTCAAGACCAGCCTGGCCAACATGATAAAACCCCGTCTCTACTAAAAATACAAAAACTAGCTGGGCGTGGTGACGAGCACCTGTAATCCCAGCTACTCAGGAGGCTAAGGCAGGAAATCGCTTGAACCCGGGAGGCGGAGGTTGCAGTGAGCTGAGGTCGCGCCAATGCACTCCAGCGTGGGTGACAGAGCGAGACTCCATCTCAAAAAAAAAAAAAAAAAAACTCTTTTCCCTTAGTGGTCCATACAACTCTCTCCCTACAGCCCAGAGTTTGTGAGACAGGGCTGGAAAGATGCAATCACTTGGATTAGCAAAGCGTCTGCTCTTCCAGAAGAATATGGAGAGAGGACAAGATAAATCTAGGGAAGGCAGGCTTGAACAGCTGAGTTACTGGAAGGCAACTCTGGGTCAGAGGAAGCGGGTAAAGGTCCCCCAGATCAGCTACGCAGGTTACTTGCTGGCTCTCAGTTCCCCTCACCTCAGGGCGACCTCCCCTCCCACCTTCCCCTGGGAAATGGCTCACCTCTACTTGCCACCCTTCACCCGATCCTCCTCCTGCTTATTTTAAGTCTGATGCCCTTAGGCCTCTTTCTGGATTGAGACCCCAGAGCCTGAAGTGCGGAAAGGGTGCTTAGAACCAATAGGAAAAAGAGGCCTAATCTTTCTCTTTCTTGTATTGTCTAGAAAATTCTCTCTGAGGCTACGCAGTAGCATTGACCTGACTGCTTTTTTTTTGTTTGTTTTCCCCTTCTGGTTCGTGTTCTCTGATGAAGTTGTAGACCTGACAGCTTTTTAAGAGGGCTTGGTCACAGGCAGAGGGAGCCCTGAAGTCACACAGGCAACTCCTGGCCCTCATTTGCCCCTGAAACAGAGCCCAGCTCACCAGCTTCTGCACCAGGAAGAAATCCTTCTTGTAGATGGCAATGCCTTTGTTGAACAGCTTCCTCTCAGCCATCTTCCACTGGTCGGAGCCTGTGGGGCAAAGAGGCAGCCAGGGAGTGAGGTGGAAAGAGCCTTGGCCACTGTGGGGCAATTCTGACCAGCAGCTAAGTGTGAGACCATTTGCCCATGGTATCTGCAGGCATCAGAGCTGGCTCCTCGTCCCGCTTCCACCACGCACTAGCCATGTCACTCAGAGCCTCGCTCCCTTGCTTGTGAAATGGAAACTAGTATCGCCCGGTTCACCAGCTATGGTGAGGACTAAATGAGATAATGCATGTGAAACCCTTGCTGCTCTGCCTGGTGCAGATGATATGTAGCACTAACATGGATCGAGAACAGTGGCTGCTAGGATTATGTGACTCAGTCCATGTCCTTCTTAAAGTACATTGCCCAGAACAGGACATGCATTCCCAGGGCTAAGTTCCAGGTACCTGATGCCAATTTGGATGGCTCTCCCTGGGTTTCTGTCCCTGTGACCTAGGCCTTTTTGCCTGGATGGGCTCCCACCTGCCCACTCCCTTCTCCCGCCCCCCCACCACCCCCCCGGCTCCCGGGTACAGGAAGCCCCTGGAGAGCTGCCCCAGCTATGGTGGCTGTTCTCTCATTCTGACTCTTGGCTTATCTACCCTCCTCCTCCCTGCCCCCACCCAGGGCTGTGACTCAGCACTGAGCAGGGCCCCAATGATGCTGGAGACCTCAAGGCTCCAGGCACCATGCCCACCGCTGCCAGGCCCACCTGTGTAGTGATATGTTGCCAGTGGATGGTTGTGGGGCCGCAGAGGCTTCTTCAGTAGCAGCTTATTCAGCGTTTCCTGGAGGGGAAGAGAGGGAAGGGTCAGGGCCCTGGCAGGGTTATCAGTGGTGGATACATCCTAGGCTCTGTTAAATTCCTGAGTAGGGTGGGTACTTACTCTTGCCCCCACTTAACTGCTGAGAGATAAGGGGTTGGGTCCGGTGGGGTGGTAAGGTTATAGGGGTGGGGCTGCCCAGAAACCAGGCCTCAGGGCCTCTTAAGAGAGCCACGGCCCCAAGGGAAGCAGCACTGCTAGAGAAGACCCTCAGCAACTGTCCAGTCTGAGTCCAGTGACCCAGAATCAGGGATGGGCATGGACAAGGGGGCACTGCACAGCAAAACCTGGGGTCTGAAATTACGGCTCCCTTGGGCCAAGCCCCTACAGCCCCTTCCTTGGTCAGACCCTCTACTGGCCTCAAATGTGCATGCCAGTAGGCCTAGCTCCTGAGCAGCAGACATGGATCCAAGCCAACCCCTCGAGGGGCCCTCCTCTGCTGAGGGTGCCTTCTCACCAGGATGTCTCCCCTGGACTCGTGCAGACAGTGCAGGGCCAGCTCCTGGTTGGTGCCAGCACCAGGGAAAATGCTGGAGCAGGCAGCTGTCAGCAGGTCTTCAACTGGATCCGTAGGAGCGTAAGGAGGGGAGGAAACCACTTTCAGTGCGGGGCTGGGCGGGGCAGGGCCTGGCCCACCCAAGTGCCGACCAGCCTGCCCTCATTTGTTGCCTCCAGGCCCCTCCTCACCTTGCCTCTGCTTCTCCTGGCTGCTCTCTAGGTCCTCCCATGGCTGCCACACCAAGTCAGCCTTGTGGGGGTCTGCAGCTGCCAGGGCACGGTCCCTCATCAAGGGGATTTCCGCCTGGAACCGGGAGCCCACATTGATCCGTCTAGAGGAGTAAAAAGGGCAGGAGGAGGTGAGGCCTCACTTTGCGGGGACGATGGACTTGATTATCCCTCAGGGTGGGAAGAAGATGAGGGGGAGCGGGCAGAGCAAGGCCTCAGCTAGGTGCAGGGGGTTTGGCTTCTAGGGGATTGGGAGGGCAGCCACCATCAGAAAGGCAAGATCCAGAGACTGGAGAGGGGAGAAGCAGCTCCAGGTTTACAGATGGGAAAGAGCCTCTGGACCTCCCTTCCAACTCTCCTAGAGATAAGTTCAAGCTGAGCCGGTCCTTATACTTCCCTGTAACTTCCACACAGAGGCAGGGCAGAGATAGCAAATCCCAGGGCCAAATACGAAAGCCCAGGGAGGCCCTCCCAACCCTCTGCAGGCCCAACAGAACCCTCCTGTCACTCCCAGGGCCCACCTGCACACACTGCATCAGTGTGGCCCCCAGCATACCCTGGGCCAGGGGCAGGGCTGCACTTACGGCTCGATGCTCACTGGGGTGGCCTCCCCCATCACTGACAGGACAGGCGGGGTGACTTCAGCACTGTCTATGGGACAAAGAGAAAGTTGATAAATGGTACCCTCCTTTCAGCAAAGCATCCCCAACCCTAGTCGCTGCCCTATATGTGCAAGAGTTACAGTGGTGATACACAGAGCTCAGGCAGGGAACACAGGCACCTGAGTCCTGGCTCTGCAGCCTGCCACCTACAAAACTCAGGCCCTTCCCTAAATATTTGAGTGCCTCAGTTTTCACACTCACCAAAAGGGGCTATCACTACCTGTCTTCTAGGGTTGAGAACTGGATTAAATAATGCACAGAGCCTGGCACTCAAGAAATATTAGCTATTATTATTACTGCTTCTACTACTAAAGACATATCCCTGCCCCTAGAAGCCCCAACACTAGAGAATCAATTCCAACATAAAACTGGTTTTTGGCCAGGCACAGTGGCTTATGCCTGTAATCCCAGCACTTTGGGAGGCTGAGGTGGGTGGATCACGAGGTAAGGAGATCAAGACCATCCTGGCCAACATGGTGAAACCTCGTCTCTACTAAAATATAAAAAAATTTTGGAACTTAGGAAAAAGTAAGAAAAAAAAAATTAGCCAGGCATGGTGATTTTCGCCTGTAGTCCCAGCTACTCGGGAGGCTGAGGCAGGGGAATCACTTGAACCCGGGCAGCGGAGGTTGCAGTGAGCTGAGATCAAACCGCTGCATTCCAGCTTAGCAACAGAGCAAGACTTCGTCTCAAAAAAACAAAAAACAAACAAAAAAACCGGTGGTTTTCTAGTAAAGAGACTGAAACTAGGGAGGCGGTGAAGGAGATCACCGTTTTATAATTATCTTCTCACTTCTTCTTTGGATTTTGTGCCTCAGTTTCTCCCAAGCTAATTTTTTTTTTTTTTTTTTGAGACAAAGTATCACTCTGTCTCTGTTTCCACCCAGGCTGGAGTGCAGTGGAACAATCTCAGCTTAATGAGTTCAAGAGATTTCGGATCTCTTGAATCTCCAGACTCAAGTGATTCTCCTGCCTCAGCCTCCCAAGTAGTGGCTTTACAGGTACACACCACCACACCCAGCTAACTTGTATTTTCAGTAAAAACTGCATTTCACTATGTTGGCCAGGCTGGTGTTGAACTCCTAACCTCAAGTGATCCACCTGCCTTGGCCTCCCAAAGTGCTAGGATTACAGGCATGAGTCACCATGCCTGGCCCCAAGCTAGTTTTCATAAGGCACCACATGATCAAAACACTCCTTTGCTTAAAAAAAAAAAAAAAATTGCTTTTTACTGACTCTCTTCTGCAATGTGAGATAAAACCTGCAACCCTCCCCTCAGGGTTCAAGACAGTTCTGCTTCCATCTGTACCTCCCAACACCTGCATGCCTGGACCTGGATCCTATCTGCTTACCTCTTGGCCCCTCACTCTCCCTGTACGGTCCCACCTATAGGCCTTTGCACCAGTCATTTTCTCTGCCTGGTGTGTCCTCCCTGCTCCAGCCCTCCTCTAAGCTCAGGCTCAGCTCTGGCCCCACCCCTCTAGAATGCTGTCCTCACCATCCCAGGCTAGCAGCCTCCGCAGGCCTCGGGGCTTCACTCACTGGCTGCAGATCCCACACTGCCGGGAACCTCTGTTTTTCCAACTCCCAGGCTTTCATGTCAACTCTCTAATGCATTCTCTATAGAACAGACCATGGCGTCCTGTACATTCTTGCAGCCCTCACAGGACCCAGTTCACGGCTTTACACCCAAGTGTTCAGTAAATACTTATGGGCAGACTGACCTCTTGCTGGTTGCCAGTCTGGTCTCCACAATGATTTCTTCTTCCTACATAGCCTAGCCAGGGAGAAGCCTCCCCAGGAAGCAGTGCAGAAGGCTGGCCAGTCTAGAGCAAACACTTTGCACTCACAGACACCAGGGGGCACCAGAGAGCCACACCATGGGTGAGGTCAGGGGTTAACCGGCCAAAGGCATCCATGAGCAACTTCCACTTAATCCTCTCTATCACCCTAAGGGATTGGATTATCTCATTTTGCAGAGGAAACTGATCTCTCTGTGGAGTGGGCAACATTTTCAGCAGTACACCACCCAAGCCAGCCCAATATTTCCAAAACGTCTACTTTTGGCCAAAAAGACTGAGAGCCCCCGAGACCAGATCTGCTGCAAAGAACTATGAGCAAACAGACGGGAAAGAGCCTCTGGACACCCCCTTGCAATTCTCCTAGAGATAAATTCAAGGTGAGCCAGGGGCAGCTCAAAGCTCAAAGCTGGATGGCCAGGCATGATGCTACAGCTTTATGTGTGCTAATGTACCTGAGCCCAGGAGGTAGCTATTAGGTTGAACCAAAGGAAACTGCTATTTGTGAATCCAAAAATAGTTGAATATTGGCAATTTCATCATCAACCAAGTACTACTAATATCCCCATCTTAATACTGAAGAAACTGAGGCCCAGGGAGTTGAAGTGACTTGCAAAAGCAGATGTAATAGTAAACGGTAGAATTGAGATTTGAATCCAAGCAGCTGGGCGGACCCTCTTGTTGAACCAGGACAACCGCCTTCTCAATCTCAAGAGGAGACAGGGCAGAGCTCCTTCTCCTACAGTGTTCCAGCCCAATCCCCAGCAGCCTCATAGGCTGAGATGCCTCCCTGCTTAGTGTCCCAGCCCCGCTCCTGCCATGGCTGAGGAGGGAGGTCACTCACTAGTCCGGAGCAGTGTGCGATGGGCACTCTTGGGCGTGATGGGAGGAGGGGCTGGGATGCTGCTGGTTGATATGATGGCATTGAAGTAGAGGCCAGAGCCTTCCCGCACAGGGCTGAGGATGGGGGGCGGCGTGTAGGGGGGCAGCTCAAAGCTCCGCTCAGAGGGGTGGTCAGCTAGGCGCACAGGAGAGCGCAGGTGGCTCTGGTATGGGGTGATGTTGGAGTAGACGGGAGGGGCGATAAAAGTCCCCGCCTTGGTGGGGATGATGAGGGGCTCTGGCCTGGGCCGCTGCTTTGGTTTCCGCACAGAAGGCTCCCCCTCCAACTTGACGTTCATGTCCTCTGCCTGGAGAAGGAAAGAAAACAAAGATGGCTCAGTCCCCCATGTCCCAGGAAAAGTGAAGTCTTGCCCAATGCTTGCCAGTCTCACCTTTGGAACTTAAGTCTGCCCACCACACCCACCAAGGCAAGCCTGAAAAAGGGAGTAGGTCCAAAAGCCCCTCTTATTGTCCCCTCTAGGGCAGAGGGCAGCAAACTTTTCCTGTAAAGGGCCAGAGAGTAAATATTTTAGGCTTTGTGGGCCGCATGTGGTCTCTGTTACATATTCCTTTTCTTTCCCTTTTTCCTTTTAAAACTAATCATATAAAATTGTAACAGTATTCTTAGCTCTGCTGTAAAGAGTGTGACAGGGCAGGAGAGCACAGTAGTTCAGGGCCCAGGCTCTGGAGCTGGACTGCCTGGATTGGGACCTACCACCTTTACTGCCACTTAAAATTACTCAATCTCTCTGCGCATCTTCGTTTTCAACATGGTGCATTCTTAATAACTGCCTACATAATGGGGTAACTATGAGGACTACATGGATTAATACATGGAAATTATTGAGAACATCACCTGGCACCTCAGTAAATACTGGCTGTTATCACTACTTACACTCCAGGCTCTGTGTTAGATGAAAGATCCTACTGCATGCTAAGAATGAGCTGGGCATGGGACTACAAAATGGAATGGACGAGGCCAGGTGCGGTGGCTCACGCCTGTAATCACAGCACTTTGGAAGGCTGAGGTGGGGGAATCACTTGAGGTCAGAGTTCCAGACCAGCCTGACCAACATGGCAAAATCCCGTCTCTACTAAAACACAAAAATTAGCCAGGCATGGTGGTGGGTGCCTATAATTTCAGCTACTCAGGAGGCTGAAGCACAAGAATCACTTGAACCTGGGAGGTGGAGGTTGCAGTTAGCTGAGTTTGTGCCACTGCACTCCAGCCTAGGCGACAGAACTGGACTCTGTCTCAAAAAACAAAAAAGAGAAAGTAAAAAAGATGGAATGGACTATTCCTTGCAGAACTTTTGTTCTCACAGTATTAATCGTACTACGAAAGGCTAGCCCATGCATACTGTCAAAGGTTACCCCTCCTACTTCTCCCTGCTAGGCATGCCTCATGGGCCTCTATCTAGAATAGAAAGGAGGACTATAAGAGAACAGAGGCTTTCCCTTGCTCCATCCCTATAATCTCAAAGGCAGAGAATGGAGCCCTACAGGGTAAGCAACCCCAGGTTATCCCTCTGGGTACTCAGTATAACAGGTAAGGTTGGCCATGTTTACTGAGTGGGCCTTAGAATAATGAGCTGTTTCCCTACCACTGCTCTGGCTCCCATAAACACCTTCCAGCAGAGGACCCTGACTCCTTCTGAGGTTCTGGCCATGTCCTTCACCCATTTGTGTCCTCTCTTCCCTTTTACAAATTAGAATGAAATGAAACTGTTCATTCTTCTGCCCTTAGGGAAACAATATGATTGCACAGAAAAAAAAAAAAAATGCAGGAGCCAAAGGCCCCCCAAACTTTCTTGACAGAAATCCAACAAAAGGCTGGGCGCCGTGGCTCATGCCATCCTAGCACTTTGGGAGGTCGAGGTGGGCAGATCACGAGGTCAGGAGTTCGAGACCAGCCTAGCCAACATGGTGAAACCTTGTCTCTACTAAAGATACAAAAAATTAGCCGGGCATGGTGGCGGGCACATGTAATCCCGGTTACTTGGGAGGCTGAGGCAGGGGAATTGCTTGAACTTGGAGGTGGAGGTTGTAGCAGTGAGCCGAAATAGCACCACTACACTCCAGTCTGGGCAACAGGGGGAGGCTCCATCTCAAAAAATAAAAAAAGAAAAAGTAAATAAAGAAATCCAACAACAAAAGAAATCAGCTAGCTCTAACAATCTGTAATTTTATAATAAGAGATTTAAACTATTCTGAATATTTGACAATAATAGTCGTGCATTTTTTAGGTATGGTAATACTATTGAGATTATGTTGAAGAAGAAAGAGTCCTTATGTATTTTAGATACAAACTGAAAGGTATATATGAACGGAATGATACGATGTTCAGGATGTGCTTCAAAATAACCTGGTGGCATGGAGAAGTAGAGGTACAGGTAAAACAAGATTGGCTATAATTTGATAACTGTGAAATCCAGGTGATGGCTAAACACTGGCATTCATTATACCCATCTCTCTACTTCTACGCATGAAAGAAAGTGTCTACAGTACAAAGAATAATAAATAATGAATGAAATAAATAATAAAACACAAACCTCCCCCCAAAGCCTGGTGTAGGGATTTAGGAGATCCAAATTCTAGGGCTAGTTTTGCCATTACTTGGCTGCATGACCTTAGGTCAGCCTGTTGTCTTTTCTGGACCTAGTTCCTCATCTATAAAACAGGGGCATTGAACTGTGTAGCTGCTCAGGCTCCTTCCTGCTCACTCTCAGAACAAGCTGCCCAGGCCTCCAGCCTCTACCATAAACTTTTCCTCAACCAGAGAACAGAAACCCAGAGAGCAGAGACTGTGGTGCTCACAATCATCTTGGCATTCCCCTGTGTATTACAGAGGCATGCAGGCCAATTCTCCAGCTGAGAGTAACAAGAAAATCTGGACTCAGTGTGCAAAACACATTTCTGAAGATATCAGAGGGCAAATAGGTTGGCAAAGAATTAAAAAGCCAAGATCCAGGGGAAAAGAAAAGAAAGCTAAAGAGGTCAACCCAGTATTTGAAGCTCCATTTTCCCTAGAGGTAAATGCTATTACTGGAAGAGGCAACTGAGAGGCTGAGAAACTGAGTAGACCTTTTAAGAAATTTAAGGAACTGACACAATAAAAAATGAAGTTTGGCTGGGCGCGGTGGCCTGTAATCCCAGCAGTTTGGGAGACCGAGGTAGGTGAATTACCTGAGGTCAGGAGTTCGAGACCAGCCTAGCCAACATGGCAAAACCCCATCTCTAATAAAGATAAAAAAATTAGCTGGGTGTGGTGGTGGGTGGCTGTAATCCCAGCTGCTCGGGAGGTTGAGGCAGAAGAATCGCTTGAACCTGGGAGATGGAACTTGCAGCGAGTCGAGATCACTCCACTGTACTCCAGCCAGGGTGACAGAGAGAGACTCCTTCTCAAAAATATAAAAAACAAAAAAACAAAAAATCCTGAAGTGTAGGGCTTGCCAAGGAAGGAGAGCTTGGTAAACCCCAAGGTTTGGATTGGGCCTCCAAAAAGGTCTGGTATTCACTTTCATCCAGAACAAAGGTGAATCAGAAATAGACTAGTCACTACATGGAATAAAGCCTAGCTTCAAATCATCTCATTTCAACCTCTGATTAAAGTAATTCAGGGCCAGGTGTGGTGGCTCACACCTGTAATCTCAGCACTTTGGGAGGCCAAGGCAGGTGGATCACTTGAGGCCAGGAGTTGGAGACCAGTCTGGCCAACATGGCAAAACCCTATCTCTACTAAAAATACAAAAATTTGCCAGGCATGGTGGCAGGTACCTGTAATCCCAGCTACTCAGGAGGCTGAGGCACAAGAATTGCTTGAACCTGGGAAACACAGGTTGCATTGAGCCAATATTGTACCACTGCACTGCAGCCTGAACTTTGGAGTGAGATCCTGTCTCTAAATAAATAAATAAAGTAATTCAGGTCAGGTGCGACAGCTCACGCCTGTAATCCCAGCATTTTGGAAGGCTGAGGCGGGCAGATCACCTGAGGTCAGGAGTTTGAGACCAGCCTGGCCAACATGGTAAAACCCCATCTCTACTAAAAACACAAAAATTAGTGGGGCATGGCGGCACACGCCTGTAGTCCCAGCTACCTGGGAGGCAGAGGTGGGAGAATTGCTTGAACCTGGGAGATGGAGGCTGTAGTGAGCCAAAATCGTGCCACTGCACTCCAGCTTGGGTGACAAAGCGAAACTCTGTCTCAAAAGAAAAAAGAAAGAAAAAGAAAAAAATATTTTCAGATAATCCAAGACTAATAAAAGTCCTCACTGCAGATATACTAAAAGAAATACTAAGGGATGCCAGTTGGAGATATGAGAAGAAATGTAAGCAACAAAAAGGATAAGTATTGGGGTAAATCTAGAATAAATAACAAACAAAACAATGTTATAATGTCCTGCTGATGTTAAAATAAAGAGAGAATGAAAATGCATGCCAATAATGCTAAAAGTTAGGTATTGGTGGAAAATGACATTAAAGTGTTGTAAGAACTTCGTGTTGTCCAGGCCAGGTGCAGTGGCTCACGCCTGTAATCCCAGCACTTTGGGAGGGTGAGGCAGGTGGATCACCTGAGGTTAGGAGTTCCAGACCAGCCTGGCCAACATGGTGAAACCCTATCTCTACTAAAAATACAAAAAAATTAGTCGAGCACGGTGGTCTGCACCTGTAGTCCCAGCTACTCACAAAGCTGAGGTGGAACAATCACTTGAACCTGGGAGGTGGAGGCTGCAGTGAACTGAAATCACACCACTATATTCCAGCCTGCGCAAGAGTGAGACTTCATGTCAAACTATCCCCCCCCCACAAAAACAACAGCAACAAAAAACAAGAACTTTGCGTTGTCCAGGAAGAGCTAAAAGTACTAGCAGATTTCAAAAAGCCAAGGATGCATGTTTCAACATCTAGCAGCCCTTCTCAACCAAAGAACTAAGTCCTAATGTCATAAGGCATTCACTATACATAATAAGTTAAATTCTCTCCTACGCATTTAACAGGGTTTGGGATTTTTAAATTTTTTTTATTTTTTGGCTTTTTGTTTTGTTTTGAAAAAAGGTCTCACTTTGTCACCTAGGCTGAAGTGCAATGGCACAATCACAGCTCCCTACCGCCTTGACCTCTTGGGCTCAAGGGATCCTCCCACCTCAGCCTCCTGAGAAGTTGGGACTACAAGTGTGTACCACCACACCCAGCTAACTTCTTTTTTTTTTTTTTTTTTTTTTTGGGTAGAGATGGGGTCTCCTTGTGTTGCCCAGGCTGGTCTCAAACTCCTGGGCTCAAGTGATCCTCCTGCCTTGGCCTCCCAAACTGCTGGGATTACAGGCATCAGCCACTGCACCTGGACTCCTGTGCATTTTAAAATGGTAGTAGCTATGTCCCATCTTTTAGATGATTGTGGAAATAGTTGCTCAAATCCCTTTCTGTAGGGCTTAGTTCTCTTGAAGAAATACGGGTAAGAAGAATGCTGGGGTAATCACTAAAAGAGTAATATGTAAGGATATAATTAATAAATCAACAAAATGGGGAAATGGGATAACAAATCAAATCAATCCAAAGGCGAACACAGGAACTAGGCAAGATGGGAAACAGCTACAGCAGATGGCAACTTTTAACACAAGTATTTAAGTAATTCCATTAAATGCAAACTGTAACAGTGGAATCTTAAAAAACCGAATTCAAAGAAGCATAAAATAGAATGGTGGTTACCAGGGGTTAGGGGATAGGGCAAGGGTTGGGGAGATACTGGTCAAAGGATACATAATTTCAGTTAGGAAAAAAGAGTAAGTTCTGGAAATCTATTGTATAACATGATGACTATCATTAATAACAGTGTATTACATACTTCAAAATTGCTGAGAACAGATTTTAAATGTTCTCACCAGAAAAAAATAAGTATTAGAGGTAATGAATATGTTAATTAGCTTGATTATATCAGAACATCATGTTGTATGCCATAAACATGTATTCTGTTATGTTACTTTTATGTTGGCTAGGCTGGTCTTGATCTCCTGGCCTCAAGTGATCCACCAGTCTTGGCTTCCCAAAGTGCTGGGATGATAGGCATGAGCCATCGCGCCCAGACTTTATGTTAATTTTTAAATAAATAAATAGAAAGAATGACATAAACTGTATCACTGCTCTAAAAGATTGGATAATAACAAATCCCAATGTATGCCACTTGAAAGATACACTTAAGTAGAAGGATACAGAAAAGATGACAATAAATGGATGGGAAAAGATGCACCCTGCAGATTCTAACCAAAAGAAAGCAAGATATCAGACAAAGCTGACTTAAAAGGCAAAAGGGGTGCATGATGAGAAATTACTTAACGGGTACAATGTGCATTATTTGGGGAACAGATATGGATATCCTGACAGCCCTGACTTCACCACTACACAATCTATGCGTGTTACGAAAATCACACTTGTATCCCGTAACTTTAATAATGTAAAATAAGAACTGGCCTGGCACGGTGGCCCATGCCTGTAATCCTAACACTTTGGGAGGCCGAGGCAGGCAGATCACTTGAGGTCAAGAGTTCGAGACCAGCCTGGCCAACATGGTGAAACCCTGTCTCTACTAAAAACACAAAAATTAGACGGGCACGGTGGCACACGCCTGTAATCCCAGCTACTCGGGAGGCTGAGGCAGGAGAACTGCTTGAACCCGGAAGGTTGCAGTAAGCCGAGATCTCACCATTGCACTCCAGCCTGGGGGACAAGAACAAAACTCCTTCTCAATAAAATAAAATAAAATAAAATAAGAATAAAAGGCAAAAAGCCTATTTAAGATAAAAAGAAATTTCATAAAGTATCTAATCCAGTTCTAAATTAGTGCCTAATAACATTGCATCAAAATGTATAAAACAAATGATGACAGAACCTAAATAAAAAGTAGACAAAGTCTCAATCTTAGAAGGAGATGTCAAGATCTCAGTAGTAACAGTACAAGCAAACATCTCTAATTCCCAGCACCCAGCACAGGCCCAATCAAAATTTGCTGACCTGAAGAAAGAGATGTACACATCATAGAATTTCCCAAACAGTTTCAATTTCAAGTATAAAACTGTCTTATCCCCCATGAGGATGAGGGACATCCCCAAATGTCCCTTCTGGACATTTATCTAGAAGTTTGGTTTGGAAAATAAAAACAGTATCTCCCTGATACCTTCCTACATTGCCATGTTCTCCTTTCCCCATAGGGTCTTAGGCCCCAGGAGCACTCAGGTGCTGGAGGTGTTTAGAAGGGGTGTCTCTCATACCTGAGCTGCAGCATCTGTCCCAGGAATTCGGGTGGACCGCCTGCGGGTGACGATGACTGATGGCTTGTGCTCAGCGGAGTTCTGGTCAAGACCTTGCCCATCCTCATCAATACTTCCAGCCTGGGCTGCCTCGGTTGGGTCCACAGTCCGCACAGGCACAGACACTGGGATGATGAGGGGCACCATCCCGCTGTCTTCTCGTGTTCGCTTGGTGGCTAAGGCAGGCTCAGAAAACTCTACCTCACACTTGGTAGTTGAGGCCAATACACTTCTCCGCTTCTCTTCAGAGCCACTGACATCCTGGAGAAGATGGGAACAGAAGTACAGTTTAAAAGATAAAGTCATAGCCAGGCGCAGTGGCTCACGCCTATGATACCTGCACTTTGGGAGGACAAGGCGAAAGGATCGCTTGAAGCCATAAATTCAAGACCAGCCTAGGCAACATAGTGAGACTCCATCTCTACAGAAAATAAAACAAAATTAGCTGGGCGTGGTGGCAAATGCCCCAGCTACTCAGGAGGCTGAGGTGGAAGGATTGCCTGAGCCTGGGAAGTTGAGGCTGCAATGAGCCGAGATTGCACCACTGCACTCCAGCCTGGGTGACAGTGACACCCTGTCTCAATAAATAAATATATAAACAAACACATAAAAGATAAATTCTGATTTGATCTAGGACCCTCATTCCCACTTAGTGGCTCCCAATGATCTCACAACTTGGCTTTTCCCTGACCACCTTTTCTCCAACAATTTTTTTTTTTTGGAGACAGGGTCTTACTCTGTCACCCAGGCTGGAGTGCAGTGGCGAGATCTTGGCTCACTGCAACCTCTGCCTCCCAGGTTCAAACGATTCTCCCACCTCAGCCTCCCCAGTAGCTGGGATTACAGGTATGCCCCACCACACCTGGCTAATTTTTTGTATTTTTTTGTAGACATGGGGTTTTGCTGTGTTGGCCAGGCTAGTATTGAACTCCTGACCTCAAGTGATCCAACTGCCTTGGCCTCCCAAAGAGCTGGGATTACAGGTATGAGTCACTGAGCCCAGCTTCCTACCACACTCCTAAATACTCTCCAATCCTTGACCAGACCCATAGATACCGCTGGGCCAAGTACAAGTCAACAGTCAATACCAAGACCTGGGACCTAGTAGACTTCCAAGAAATTTTATGGTAAGAAGCACTTTATTTGTTTGTTTGTTTTTTGAGATGAAGACTCGCTCTGTTGCCCAGGCTGGAGTGCAGTGCTGGGATCTCAGCTCACTGCAACCTCCGCCTCTCAAGTTCAAGTGATTCTCGTGACTCAGCCTCCCCAGTAGCTAGAATTACAGGTGTGCACCACCAAGCCCGACTAATTTTTGTATTTTTAGTAAAGACGGGGTTTCACCATGTTGGCCAGGCTGATCTTGAACTCCTGCCCTTAGGTGATCTGCCCACCTTGGCCTTCCGAAGTGATAGGATTACAGGCGTGAGCCACCGTGCCCAGTCAGAAGCATTTTCTATAGAAGAGAACAGTGTGAGGCTGGGCAGTGGCTCACACCTATAATCCCAGCACTTTAGGAGGCTGAGGTGGGTGGATCACCTGAGATCAGGAGTTTGAGACCAGCCTGGCCAACATGGCAAAACCCGGTCTCTACTAAAAGTACAAAAATATGTCAGGCGTGGTAGCAAGCGCCTGGGGAGGCTGAGGGGGGAGAATCACTTGAACCTGGAAGGCAGAGGCTGCAGTGAGCTGAGATTGCACCACGGCACTCTAGCCTGAGCGACAGAGTGAGACTCCATCTCAATAAATAAATAAATAAATACATACATACATACATACTCTCCATAACCTGCCTTCTTCCAGGCCCTTCCACCCTGGCCTAGAGCAAGGGTCCCCAGATGGCCATCTCCTGCCACAGGTGGCTTACAGATGAGTTTTGTTTGGCCTGCACAGTGGGTAGCACATGCAATAGTATCAAATTATTCAAAAAATATTTCTGCAAAAGAAAGTAAGCATGAACCATGCGGCAAGGTGAAGGGTGGTCTTTGTACTATTTCCCCACAGGCAGCTGGCTAGGGCAAAGTCTGGCTGTTCCTAGGCAAGAAGCAAATCCTGCAGCCTCCCACCTATCAGCCTGATGTCCTCTGCCAGGTCTGGCTTCACCCCATGCCACTCTCACCTTTGCGTTCTGCAGTGAGGCCAGCTCCACCGCCTTCTGGGCCAGGGTCAGCAAATTGGCTTCCTGGGATGCCCGGCGCCTCCGTCGCGTACTCTGGATCACGCCGCCCCGTAGCACCTGCCCACAGTCCCCTGTGCTCACTGCCCTCATGCCCTCCTCGATGGCCATCGCAGGAGCCTCTCGCTCCCGGCCATTGGGTGCTAGTCTCTCCCCATCAGGCAATAACTGCGACTCCCTCAGCTCCAGCGGGAATCCCAGTGCTTCAGGATGGGGCTGCCCCAGGGCGCCAGGTGGCGGCTGCTGCAGGGGCCAGTGATGTAGGAACAGGTTGCCAGTGGGCTCCTGCCCAGGTTGGGTGCCAGCCCCATCCAGGGCAGTGGGAGGCAGGATACCCTCCTTAGAGAGGCGGCGGGAACGGCGAGGGAAGGGGATCTGGACCTGAGGTAGCGCCGGCTGCGGGGCTGACTCCTGCAAGAGGGCCTTGCGCAGTTCTGGGTTCATATCAGGGTTTGGGGGGAAGGGATAGGGTGCCATGCTGTGGTGAGCCAGGTGGGACTGTCCTAGTGGCCCGGCTGGCTGCAGGCCAAAGTCCTGGGGTTGCTGTGAGGGTGGCTGCTGCATGGAGTAGAAGTTCTCAAAGAGTGGCATCTGGGGTAGGGCCGCCTGCTGCTGCTGCTGCTGCTGCTGCTGTTGCTGCTGCTGCTGCTGCTGCTGCTGCTGCTTCTGTGCAGGGAAGGCAGCCACTGGGTTTGGGGGCGGCGGGCCCTGACGGAAGACCTGCCGGTTCACCTGGTGGCCGAATGCCAGCTGGAAGGGTTGCAGGGGCAGTGACTGGTTTGGGGGTTTCTTGGCTGCATGGAAAGAATTCAGGGGTGCCTGCGGCCGCCCTACCTCCAGCTGCACCTTCTGTGGCATCATTGGCCGCACATTTCCATACCGGTCCAGCTGTGGGCCCCCTGCTTTCTCCCGCTTCAGTGCCTCGGGGTGGTTATAGTAAGTCGGGACTCCCACTCCAGGATGAGGGCTCCCCTTGGGTGCACTGTAGAGGGACAGACTGTGGCAGTTCCATGTTGAATGGGGTGGAGGCTGGCCTGGCTGCTGCTGCCAGCTGCCATCACTGACACCCCCACCTCCTCCACGCTCTGGGCCCCGCCCTGGAGCCATCACAGAGTTGGGCCACTTTACTGAGGCCACCTGCTGGGACAGCATGGCTGCCGAGGTCCGCTCAGGCCCATACACCACAGAGTTCAGCAGGGCCAGGCTGCTGGGAGGGGGCAGTTCCACAGGCTGAGAGGTGGAGGCTGCCCCTCCTGGGCCCTCATGTCCGACATACTGCTCCTCCTTCACTCTGAGGGACTGTTGCGGGGCCTGTAGGGGAGGGGGCTGCTCCTTGGGAGCTGGTTCCTGGCTGCTGAAGAGAGAACGCTTCCTCTTGTTCTGAGCCTTGGGCTGGGCCTGGAGGTTCATGATGTGGCCAACTGAGCCCTGGCAGTGAGATCCACTTCACCAGTCGCCCATCCCCTGGGGAAATGTCCTGCTGGAAGCTGGGCTCTAGTCCAGGAGCCAGGGAGGGCAGAGCAGGGGCAGAGGAAGACGCTGGACAATGTGGTCGGGCACTGGGATAAAGAACTGCCGGCTCTTCCTTCCTCTTCCAGAGAGGCTCTGGGGCTCAGCTACTCTTCTCAGTCCATGATGCTCCACAGAGTCCCGGTGCCTGCAGAGGGAAGGGCAGGGATAGTGTCAGCCACAGCCTCCCAAGATGCCCTGAATGTCAGCACAAGTGTAAGAAAAGGGGCCTCCAAGGGCCTTCGGTCCCACCACCTTATATCACAGGGACAGGCACAAAGTCACAGAGTAGCACTGGTGAGGCAGGAGCCAGGACCTGCGGGGGAGCTGCCAGGAGGGCAGGAGAATCAGCTGCACCTCCCAGGGCACTGTGACTCTCTTGTTCCACCACCTCACCCTCCTGGTTTGGCTCTAGGACTGCCTGCATCTGGCTGTGTTATTTGTGCACTGCATAAAGGCACATTCTAAGGGACAAGTGGATCTGACATCCAGCCCAAGCCCCTCCAGCCCAGCTGAGAAAGGGGCAGCAAAAGCCACATTGGGTTCCCCTCTCCTCTTAACCCAGGACCCAGCCCCCTGGGTGGCCAGGCCTGGTCCTCCTGGCATACATCTGTCTATGCAGGAGCCTCCCGCCAGACCCAGAAGGATCTTTGTCCAGCCAGTGCCTCCTCTGACACTCCGAGCACATCTCAGGATCGGGAAGTGTAGGGGACAGGGTCATTCCTGACATGGCCACTCCTCCTGTGCAGCCCCGGGGTTGGAAGTCCCACCAAGCCCTTGTAAGAGTCCAGGGCCCTGGGTCAGACTCAACATCTATTACACCGAGGCCTGCAGGTAAGGCCCCAGGAGGGTGTGTGCAGTCCTAGCCCCACCCTGGGAAGAGCTACTGGGTGGGGCTCTGGCTGCCAGTCTTCCCCAAACTTGCACAGAACCTGTTTTGCAACTTGGCAGGCTGGAGGCAGGATCCAGGCCAGGAGTTGGTCAGCAGCTGATCCCGCCCGCCCTTGCCCGACCCCAGCCCCTTCCACTGCTGAAGAGCCCCTGGCAAATAGTATAACTCAGATCACAGAGGGTGCAGATTGCTAGAACTCAGTTCTGGAAGGTTTCTCCATGATAATACCATGACTGAAGTACACAGTTTTTCTGTTTTTGTTTTGTAACTTGATTTTTTAAAACGGTTACTATACAACAGAATCTAGACCCGTATTTTACAACTTACATAGCTGCTTGCATGTATTTTTAAAGACTTTTTCTTCCCTCAGAGTGCTGATTAGGTTTTCTTTTTTTCCTGGGAAGTTTGTGGGGGTGGGAGCTACATGGCCCACCTCTATCCCCAGTAAGATTCTGGGGAAGGGAAGACACCTCGGGCAGCTGAGAAGAGGAAATCTCAGGCCCTAGATGCTCCAGGTCATTGTTAGCAACCCCAGCAGCTCCCAGGAAACCCGCCGGGAGCAGCGGAGGGCAGGACTGGGCGGGCACACAGTCCCGACTACACCCAGTGCGGCCTGGCCCCAGCACTGGGAATGCCCCTCCCAGCCTATCGCTCCACTGCAGGCTTCCGCAGCTCCCCAGCCCCTGCGCTCCCAGAGCCTGCCTGCCTCCTGCCTGCCTGTGTGACTCACAGAGGCCCTCTCCCTATCTTTCACTTTCACCCAGCACCCAGAAAGGGAGTAACTTCCTCCTCCATTTCCTTCCTCAGCTCCCAGGCCTTGAAGAGAGTTAGAAAGACCCTCCTCACGTGCAGCCTTTGTCTTCTCATATATGAAACCAGAGGGAGGGAGAGGCACAGAGACTAGGAGGGCATCCAAGTCACCCTGACCCCCAGCAAGAGGGCGAGTGGGGTGATTTGGATAAGAAGTGGAGAGCTGGGGCCCAGAAAAATAACCTTTCTCTTGCTTTTAAACTCGCTTTCCCTGACAGCCAACCTAATTCAGAGCAGGGACCCAAAATCACCCTGGGCACCCCTGTGAAGCTGCAGGGTGGGACCGTCTGGCTCCGCCTCTCCGAGGCAACATCAAGCCCACGGAACTAGAATTGCATGTTTGCAGAAGAAAGACAGAGGAAGGAAGAATGTGCGCCAGCCTGGCAGGCCCACGTGCCTCCAGGGGGCTGCGAGCCCCTTCGGTGGCCGCTCACACACACTCACACCTCCCTCTGTCACAGTCCTGTTTCCTTGTGAGCCACAGCACAGGCTTGAGGCCTGGAGCAAGGGAAGGCCCACGTGGCAGGCAGGCCTAGATGCATGTGCCAGTGTGAATCTGATGGAGGGTTGCACCCCCTCCATGGGGATGGCTGTTCCAGCGCCTCTCGCAGGAGGAGAAAGGGTGGAGCCCACAGCTCCAGGACTAGCCTGCTTCTGCCCAGGGCAGAGGGCAGGGGCCAGCAGGCCTGGTGGAGCTGGGCTCAGCTGGCCAGCCTTCTACTCTCACCCTGCACATCAAGGAGGGCCATCATTCAGGACACCACAGCAGCCTCTGAAGCTGAGACAGAGGCTTGCTTTGAAGAAATCAAGGGAACTGGTATGGGGAAGGCTGAATTACCCTAGAAGCTTCCTGCTGCAGAGGCCTCTCTGTTACCCTCACTGAGGAGCTAAGGATGCCAGGGGCATGGACACTCAGGCCTGGAACCTCAGAGAAGAAAGGTCATCGGCTAGGGGTGGAGAGAAGAATGGAAGATACTGGCAACCTGGGAGGAAGGCTGAAGGGGCACACCTAGGCAGCAGGGCACTAAGTAGTCACAGGAGTAATGATGACGGTGATGGTGATGGTGTACCTGTGCCAGGCAGGTTGTACATGCTTTGCATCCTTTAAATTCCCACCATGGCCTTATAAGGTAGGTGTTGCAATTTTAACCTCTATTTACAGGTTAGCTGGATGAAGCTCAGAGGGGCTATGTAAGTTGCCAATGGTCACACAGTCATTATGTTGCAGAGCCAAGACTAGAACGCAGGTCTGCCTAACTCTTAAGATCAAGCTCTTCTTCCTTATCCCCAAGACATGCCACTAAGATCCCAGACCCCCCTTTATACACCTCCCTTCCACAGCACACTCCACACCACCTCCAAGCAAGGATTTTCTAAACACAGATATCCCTCCTCATTGGCACTGGGAAGCCCCTTACCCCCTGCCTGAACCTTTGGCAGGTGCTCTCTCCCATTCTCCCCAAATACAGCTGAGACCCTTGACCCTACAGGAAGGGAGGGCAGGGAAGGGTCTCACCACAGAGGGGTCTGCAGATGTGTGAGGTCTACCTGCAGGGAGGCCTGAAACACTTCCTCCTGCACTGCCCACTTTAGCCCCCACTCTGGGCCTGGACTCTCCAGCTCCTGCAACCCCACACCAGGCTCAGTTGCTGCTGGTGGTACCTCCAGCTCTCAGACTCCATGGGCTCCTCCCAGCCTACAACTCGGGGTCAGGACTACGCCACTTCCTCCCATTTCTTCTACCCCACCCCCACTGCCCTGTCCCTCAGGTGGAAGTCAAACTGCCCTTCCTCACAGTGAGGAAGAGGAACGACGACACCTCCAAAGGCTGCTGACACCCCGAGGTTGCAGGGAAGAGGATGTAATGAGGAACTCCTGCCAGCAGCTCAGCCGTGGGACCAGCTGCAGGGCCTCTGACAACGGATGCAGGAACATTGCAAAGGAAACCCACAGTCACCACGTGGCCCCAGACACCGCAACCTGCCCTGTTAGTCTGTTTGACTGTCACACTCTATGCACTTTTCCGTTCCTCCAGGCTCCTGTCTGCTGCAACCAATCCTTGACCAGACCCACAGGTACCCATGGGCCAAAGACAAGGCAAGGCTTAAGATCAAGGCCTGGGACCTAGCAGGCTTTCAGGAAGTTCCATGGTAAGAAGCACTTTCACTCTACATAAGAAAGCAGTGTGCACCAAGAAAAGAAAACAGTGCTGACCCCACATCTCTGTTTCGCAGACACATGAGGGAAGATGCTAGAAAGGCCTTTGGGTGTTCAGTGGTGATGGTGACATCATCTCTTCCGTGATGTCAGCTCAAATACATACTGCTCCCCAAGTGCCATTAGCAGCCCAGCCGCACACCCCACACTGGCTGGCCAACCCCAGGAGAAGCTAGTGAGCCATCACCACAGGGCAAGGGGCCAGGCAGGGGCCACAGGGGTGCCAAGGACACTCACCAGTCCACTTGGGGCAATCAGTGTGTCCATTTGAGAAACAAGACTGTTGTGAGTCAAGGTCACATGGGCCAGGGAGGAGATGCTAACTTGATCTCCGCAGCTGCAGGGGCTCAGCTCTGACCTGGGGGTGAGAGTCGACCTGAGGGCCCCTGTCCTTGGAGGCTAATGCTCCAAGCTCCCACTCTTACGGCCTGGGCCACCCCCAGCCTCACAAGCTCAGCACTAGGAAGAGGAGAGTCAAAGGTCATATGTCTGTCACCCAAGGGCAAGACAGGCTCTAACAAGGCCCTGAGTCTCCAAGTGAGTCAGTTCTCTGAGCTGTCTTAGGACAAAGTCTAAACTCCCTGCCCTGTCCACAAGTCCCTGCAGACCTTGGCTCCCGCCACCTCTCTTGACAGTCCATGCTTGAGCCAGGGCCTCCAACGTGCTCTTCTTGCTTTGTTTCCAGGTCCTTGAACAGGCTGTACCCCTTCCTAGGACACCTTCTCACTCTTTTCATCTGGCCAGGTCCTATTAATCTTTCAGGTTGCAGATACTGCTTCTACCGGGAAACCTTCCCTGACCCCAGAGCTGAGATGGGAGCTGAACTACGAGCCCCTAACACACTGTGCATGCACACTCAATCCCAGGCACCTGCTTCGTCATCCCCAGCAGACAGCAGGCTCCACAGGGCAGGGTTGGCAGATCGTTGTACCTTGCACTTGGTTTGTATCTGCCTGTCGGGATGCTCATTCAAGACTGCACCCAAGGTGAGTCAGAGCCATGCCTGGGCAGAGGCCACACTCACAGCCGGCATTCCCGCCCTGGGCTCCTGCCTGCTCCTGACTTCTGGGCTCTCTGATGCACATCAGAGCTCCTCAAGATGCTGGGATGAAGTGAAAAGGCCCAGCCTGGGACCCCACCCCACCCGTGGCCCCAGTCCCTCTCCACCTATGTGAAACACAAGTCCTTCTCCCTCCTGGCCCACAAGCCACCTGCCCTTGACTGTCACTTGCTGCCCTACACCAAATGTAGGCCAACTGGAAAAGTGCCAGCTCCACTGTTGCCCTCCACCCCACTTTTCCAGTCTTCTGCCCCCACCTAGACCGTGGCCAGGGGCATAAGCCTATGGGTCTGTTTACCTCATGCCCTGACACGGCTGGGTCTCAAGATACTCAGGTCTGGCCAGGATGCCAGGGAGCCATAACAAGCACCTCCCCCTGCCCAGGGGAGCACAGCATAGCCCAGCTGGCCCCCTCATCTGGGCTCACATCCTGAAAAGCTCTCTCAGACATTCTTGGGTCTCCACACACAGCCAGACTGGGTAAGTGGCCTGAAAGTGTCATCTTGGGCCAGCTAGAGTCACCCAGGCCCCTAGACAAACCTTCCTTCTGGACCCCATCTACAATGGCACATGCACCCCACCATCTGGGACATCACGCACAGGCCAGTGTACCGCATTTCTGTAAGCCACAGGGCACATAAGCCCTATTGGGGGTTTGCAAACCAATAAGGAAGGAGGCTCTGATACAACCGATGTAGACCTGACTCCCACAAGCGTTATTTTCCCTGGGAGGATGAGAGAGCAAGCAAGAGGCCCTATGGTCAGCCCATTCCCAATCCAGAGAGTCCCTGGACCATCACTTCTCTGGACTGAACTTCAGCTCTGAAATGCAGAGCCCAGGCCAACAGGCCAGAGGGTCACGAGTCTCAGGGGTCTCAGTCATCAAGCTGCTCCGGATCAGAAGCTTGGTCAGGGTTCAAGCTGCCTGCAGTTTGAGCTTTCACAGTAAAAATGCCAACACTGAGATGCTTTTAAAGGGATATGTGTAAGAGGAATCCTTTCAGGGCTTTTGAGGCACTCTCAGGGCTCTGTCCAGGCTTCTACCTTGATTGCTTCCCTCCTCCACAGCCCCATAAATGCCGACAGGGTGTCCATGGGAAGCTGGGATAGCAAGGTTGGCTTTGTGAGGAGGGGTGGGTGTTGGGCTGCTAATGTGGAGAAAAAACAGTCATGAGCAAAGCCGGAAAAGGATTAAGCCTCCAGGCTCAGCTTTTGCCTGCACTGAAGGGACTGCGTGCCTTCCTCCTAAGCAAAGGCCATGAATCACAGGCAGCCCAGGAAAACCTCTTCCAACAGGACCCAGGGAGGAAGAGGGCAGGTTTAGGCTTCCTCTGCAGGAGACTCAGCACCTGTTCCTGCAGCCAGGTCCTCAAGAGACTAAACCTCTGGCGAGCGCCTCCTCAGACCACTGGGGTCCTTGGTCTGTCTCCCCACAATCCTCTCTAGGCCCTACGCGGCACCCACCACTGGAGACTGCTCCAGCTCCTCGCTCCCCTTCTGGAAAGACCTGGCTCCCCAGCAAGGCTGGAGCAGGGTTCTCTGAAGTCTGTGCCTGAGCACCCCAGTGCCAGACTCCGCCTTGGGCCAAGACACAGATAAGACTACTCACAGGGGCCTCCCTTGACATGGCCCTGCCCAGCCCACACCCCCACCACACACCCGCCCTGCTGCAGCCCTGCAGGTCGGCCTGCTGCCCCTTCATCCACTCCGCAAGCATTTGCTGAGCACTTGCTGCAAGCCAGGCTCAGGGAGACCCAGAGACAAGGCACAGTTCCTACCCTCCCAGAGCTTCCAGGCCGGTGGGCAGAGAGAGACACAGAAACACACGCTAATTATAATGCAAGGCAGCCCATGCAGGGGTTAGAGGTAAGCGACCTCTGGGGACCCCTGCGGGACCTCCCTGACTTTGAGCCTCCCCTAGAGCTGTTCCTTCTGCCTAAAAGGCCTGCCTCCACTCTCACAATCTGTTTCTTTCAAGGTCTACCTCCTCCAGCTGGCTCTCCAGCACATACTGTTGTCACCCCTTCTGAATCTTCATGCTCTTATACCAGTATCCCATAATGCTTCTTCAATTCCCTTCTGTTCCTGCATGGAGCCTGAGCAGCAGGGCCAGGAGACAGCATGATCCAAGGCAGAGGGCAGTGACTGCTTGTCAGGTAACCAGCAGATGTCTGGTCCAGGAGCTGCCACTCACTGGTTCCTACCTTTGAGGAGCTTAAGAGCCTGGGATGGGAAGAGATCTGCATCCAGGGACCAAAGAAAAAAGCAAGTGCCACGCAGAACAGCAGCCACCAGGACTAGCTGCATGCTGAATATAAGAGAGTACTGCTTATCTGCATAACCACTTATTCCCAACTGAGAAATGAGGAAAGGCTGGCTCTGAAAGTAACTTGTCCCAGTTCACAAAGCTCACGACTGAGGAGTCAAGATTCAAATCTAAGCCTCTTGCCCCAAAACCAGGTTTCTCTCTGTCACTGTGTCAATGCCCATTTGTGTGGATGTCAAGCAGTAGTTCTTAAACCTCAGTGTGTGCAATAAAACCACCCGGAGAGACTGGTTCATGGGTCTGGTGGGGTGGGGGTCGTGGGTGGGAAGCGCAGGATGAGGAATCTAGGATGCTTCACAAGCAGCCAGGTGGTGTCCAGGCACTGGAGCAGGGGATGGGCTAAAGGGTCATGACCTGGCATGGTAAAGTTTCCCAGGACCTACTACTCCCCATTCCCCAAAGCCACTACCTGCCAGAGTGCTGTGCCCTGCCCAGGAGACATGAGGGGTCGCACAGAGCTCTGAGGAGACTGCGCTCAGTCTTAGGGTTGATTATGGCTCTTACCGCGCCTGGGACCCAACTGAGTGCCCATGTTTACTGAACACTTACTATTTGCCAGGCACTGAATTAAGTGCACTGCAGGCAGCATCTTATTTAACCCTTACAGTTCTGTGTCTCATTATTTACAGGCCAGGAATGGTATACTCAAGAATATCTATTTAACACAAAAGAAGACAGAAATGGAAGAAGAATAAAAAAGGCATAAGAAATATAGAAATCAAATCACAAAATGGCAGCATAAATCCTACCTTATCCATAATTACTTTAAATGCGAATGTATTAAATATCTAATCAAAAGGCAGAGGTTGACAGAATGAACTTTTAAACAAAATATGCAATTACATGGCAGATGGACTTTTTTAAAAAAAAGATGCAATTTCTTTAAAAGAAGAAACACACTTTACATTCAGAGATATAAATAGGTTGGAAACAATTAGCAGGGCATGGTGGCACATGCCTGTAATGCTAGCTACTCTGGAGGCTAAGGCAGGAGAATCGTTTGAACCCGGGAGGCAAAGGTTGCAGTGAGCTCAGATGGTGCCACTGCACTCCAGCCTGGGTGACAGAGCAAGAGTCTGTCTCAAAAAAGAAAAAAGAAAGTAAAAGATGGAAAAAGAGATATCATGCACACATTAGCCAAAAGACAGCTGGAATGGCTATACTAATATCAGACGAAATAGACTTTAAGACAAAAACTGTTATTACAGACAAAGAATATTTTATAATGATCAAAGTGTCTATCCCTCAGGAGGCCATACCAGTTACAGAAATGCATGTACTTAACAGAGTCCCAAAATACATAAAGCAAAAACTGTCAGAATTGAAAGGAAAAATAAGCAACTCAATAGTTGGAAACTTAAATACGCTACATTTTTCATTTTATTTTATACATACACATGAGAGAGAGAAAACACTCGACTTTAAATACTGAACAGTCCAACTAAATAGAAAATCGACAAGGAAATAGAAGACTTAGGCCCTATAAACCAATTTGACCTAGGAGACCTATATAGAATTCTCCACCTAACAACAACAAAATACACACAAATACACACTCTTCTCAAGAGCACACAGATACTGCAGCTGTGGGTTAACTGGGTTTTTTTGGTTTCTTTTTAAAAAAGAGCAGGCCTGGTTGGGCATGGTGGCTCACGCCTATAATCTCAGCACTTTGGGAGGCCGAGGCGGATGGATCATGAGGTCAAGAGATCGAGACCATCCTGGTCAACATGGTGAAACTCCATCTCTACTAAAAAATACAAAAATTAGCTGGGCATGGTGGCACGTGCCTGTAGTCCCAGCTACCCAGGAGGCTGAGGCAGGAGAATTGCTTGAACCCAGGAGGCGGAGGTTGTGGTGAACCGAGATCACGCCATTGCACTCCAGCCTGGGTAACAAGAGCGAAACTCCATCTCAAAGAAAAATAAAAAACAAAAAACAGCAGGCCCAGTGCAGTGGCTCTCACCTGAATCCCCAAATTTTGGGAGGCCAAGGTGGGAGGATCACTTGGGCCCAGGAGCTTGAGATCAGCCTGGGCAACAAAACGAGACCCCGTCTCTACCAAGAAAAAAAAAAATTAGCTGGGTGTGGTGGCCACTGTAGTCCCAGCTACTCGGGAAGCTGAGGCAGGAGGATTGCTTGGGCCCAGGAGGTTGAGGCTGCAGTAAACCGTGTTCATGCCTCTGCAGTCCAGTGTGGGTGAAAGACCAAGATTCAGTCTCAAAAAAAAAAAAAAAACACACACACATGGAACATTCTCCACAACTGATATCAATTAGGACATAAGACAAGTCTCAACAAATTTAAAAGGACTGAAATCACTCAAAGTATGTTCTCAATCAAAATGGGCTGAAAATGGAAACCAATAACAAAAGGTTAAAAGTAATTCACCAAGTTCTCTCAGCTCAGAAAGGCCCCTCCCTCCTCACCTCATGTTCTCCACACCTTTGGCACAGCTCTAGGCAGCCGCAGAGCTCAGACTTTTGCAAAGGCCTGGGTAGCCCCTCTCTCATTTCCTGATACCACACACACACTGAACCTGACCCCAAGCTTGATCCTGGCATCAAAACAACTAGCGGATGGAGAGGCCTTTGGGATTGCAACAGCTTGTCAGGCGGCCCTGCTTTTCCCTGGGAAAAATGGCCACAGGCAAGTATTTCCACTTCCATGGCCATCTACAAAATATCCAAAAGACAGATCCTTCCCTAAAGAAGGGTGCTAACATTTATAGAGTACTTCCCTGGGCTGGGTCTTTTACATATTCGAAACCATGTTTATAAACCTCCTAAGGAGGAGTCTTATGTCTCCATTCTCCAGAGGGAAGTTAAGCCTCTGCTGTTACAGAGGCAGAAGCAAGATTCAAATGTTTACTGTGTGCCTTCTAAGTCCTTGCTCTTTCCACCACTCTCCCAGAAAAATCTGAAATCTACACCTGCGGGCCTCAGAAGGAATGCTACACTTGAGAACTTCACAAAGCCAGCTCCTGCTGCTCTTCCCTGGGGGCATTTCCAAGCAGAGCAAGGTCTATTAACACTCCTCTTAAGAAACAGCCCCAGTCTGCCAGAAACAGGTTCCCCTCCAGATTGAGGGGCATCTGTAAAAGCCCCTGGAAGTCAAGAAACCCCAAAGGGTATTGAAGTGTGGGGGCCTGCAGGGGTGAGCTGGAGGCTGCAGGCTCAGCACCATCTCACGCTGGAATAAAAGCCTCCGTGCCACATGGAGAAAGGTGGCTTGAACCTCTCTTCAGAGCCAACTGGCAATGCAGGGCCCAGCTGGGAAAGCTGAACAGATTCCAAATAGCAAGGGATGTAAATGTTCACCTACTCCAATTCCTCGTTCCACAGAGCAGTCCAGAGAAGGAAAGAAACTTGCCCGAGACATACAGCCAGGACTGCAATAACAATGCTTCATGCCTCCATTTAGCAGGCTCCACCAGTTGGCAAGACACCAGGCAAAGCATGGAGCCAAGGTTTATCCCAACATCACACAAACAAGGCTTCATCAGTACCTCCAACATTTCCATTGAGGGTGCTACTATGTGTCGGGCATGGTGCTAAGCACACTACACCACAGTATCCTGTGTAATCCTCTCACAAAAAGGTAGGTATTATCATTATTGCTTTTGTAGAGATGGAGTCTCACTTTGTTACCTGGGCTGGTCTTGAACCTGTGGCCTCAAGGGATCCTCCCAATTCAACCTCCCGAAGTGCTGAGATTATAAGCGTGAGCCACCACACCAGGCCATCAAGGTAGGTATTATTATTCCTCCTTTCTCAACGAGGAATCTGAGAAGACCTGAGGTCAAATCACTTGTCTATGGTCATAGCAGTATAGAGGCAAGGCCAGGACTGACACTGCCTGCCTGTCTCTAGAGCCCTTTCTGCAAACTTCCTCCTCACAGTGTTTCAGACTTAGATATCACACCAGGCTGCCTGGTATGGACAGCAGCAGCCTCTGGGTGCTCACATCTGCCCCCAGAAGAGCAGCTTCAGCTAGCCTGAAAACCACCATGATGTTCTGAGATGTGGCTGGTTGGGTAAGGTGGGTGGAAGAGGTCCGGCAGGTGAGTGGCTTTGAAGATGAAGAGGCTACAGGTGATTACCACCAGTGGGCCAACCTGTGGAGAGCTCGGCATCTTTTGCCTAAGAGGAAGCCACACCCCTTCCACACCCTCCAACCCCACACCTGAGGTTAGCCAACAGCTCTTTAAAAATAAAGCCAGACCAGGCGCGGTGGCTCACACCTGTAATCCCAGCACTTTGGGAGGCCGAGGTGGGCGAACCACCTGAGGTCAGGAGTTCAAGACCAGCCTGACCAACATGGAGAAACCCCATCCAGCCTGACCAACATGGAGAAACCCAATCTCCACTAAAAATACAAAATTAGCTGGGCATGGTGACACATCCCTATAGTCCTAGCTACTCAGGAGGCTGAGGCAGGAGACTCACTTGAACCCGGGAGGCGGAGGTTGCGGTGAGCCAAGATTGTGCCATTGCACTCTAGCCTGGGCAACAAGAGTGCAAATCTGTCTCTAAATAAATAAAGCCTTCAGTTGGGCGCGGTGGCTCACACCTGTAATCCCAGCACTTTGGGAGCCAATTCAGGCGGATCAGGAGGTCAGGAGTTCCACACCAGCCCGGCCAGCATGGTGAAACCCTATCTATAATAAAAATACAAAAATGAGCTGGATGTGGTGGTGGGTGCCTGTAATCCCAGCTACTTGGGAGGCTGAGGCAGGAGAATCGCTTGAACCTGGGAGGCAGAGGTTGCAGTGAGCTGAGATCGCGCCACTGCACTCCGGCCTGGGTGACAAGAGTGAAACTCCCAAAAAAATAAAAATAAAAGCCTTCATTCTCCCCCTGCTTGTCAGATATCCTGAGTCCCCATGGAGCCCAGGCTCCTGTCCCTTCTCCTGGAACCCTGAGGACTGGGTCAAATCAGCTCTCTGCTTGGGTTCCCCACCCAAGACACTGAACATCAGCCCCCAGCCACAGCCACCCGTATCTCTGCATGGTGTTCTCAGAGCGTTACTTCTCCCAATAACTTAACTTCCTAAATAAAATCTGTTCATCGCACATACCGAGTAGAGGAGAGAGAGGTGCCCACTCACTCCAAAGATCATTTGTCCAAATCTCCATTTCATGGCTCATACAACCAAGTCCTCAAAGGTAAAAGTGTTCTACCTAAGAACACATGGCTGACTACTTGGGTAAAGCTGTGGTGAGGGCCTCCCAGGTGGATGTTCTCATACTTAGCATCCCTTAGACCTGGCAATGCCAGGTCCTTGACATTTGTCTGGGAGAGGTAGAGCAGGGTACCCCCGATGCATGGTGTGTGCATCAAACCTACCAAGCCTTCATCAACCCAGGCTCTCCTGACTGGCCAGGGCTGGAAAGGGCCAAGACCCATCTGGTGTCTGCCAGTGTGGTGTGAGAGTGAAGAATGAGGGCAATATGGCTCCCCAATATGTGCTAGTGACCAGGAAGCATAAACATTTGCCACCAGCAGAGCGGGGAGTCTCAGTGTGGCTGCCTGGTGCCTCCTAGAAGCGCTGCAAAGTGGGCACAGAGAGACATCCATTTGAATCCAGAAACATTACATCAGCCTCACGCCCTTCCTCAGGCCCAGGTCAAGATGCAAGACTTTTGCCAAAGGCTTGCACATTCTTTGCATTTTTCCAGTCTCTGAGCAGCTGCTGCAGGGCCTTTTCTCCTATGTTGATTTATTCTTTATTGTTCCTGAAATACACCCAGAGGCCTTTGGCACAGTGTGTGGGCACAGCAGAGCATCCAGCCCAAGCCCCAAGTACACACTAACCAGGCTCTCTGGGACCTGGGCCAAGCCACCTGGAACGATGGGCCCCAGGTCAGACCCAGCAGCCAAGAAGGGAGACCAAAGATCCCACCTAGCCCCAGCCTATGATCTCCAGAGCTGTTCTCAGTACCTCAGAGGCTGGGATACTTTTAGGGAGGAGGAGACACTTGGGAGGTCCCCAGGAAGCCCACACTAAGCTGAAACCAAGCCTTTCCCCTCCTCCTGTGCATGAGCCTGGCCAGGCAGTCCCCAGGCCCAGAGGTGAGTCCTCCAGGGCAGGGCCTCAGGGCTCAAGGTTGGACTCCTGGCAGCCCTGTGAAGCATCTGGAGAGGGAGGCGGCAGAGAGGTCTTCCCCACCCTTTCAGCCCAAAATACCTCCCCTATCAGCCGGTCTACTGGTGCCCGAATTCCTACTATCAGCACTTCATATCAAGGATCAAAGCATTGTTCCTTGTGCACATGAACAGAGCCGGAGGAAGTATGGGAGCTGCAGGGTAAAAGAAGTCAGAGGCAATGTGTGCTGGCTTCTCCAATGGCCAGCCTCTGTAAGCCTGGGGTTCCCTATGGGTGAATGGACACAATAGCTTCATCTTAGTTATTGTGGGATTCAATGAGGTAATACATAGATGAAGCGCTGTCTGGCACAGAGTACGCACTCAATAAATGTGATTCCTATCTCCCTTGCTGCGTAAGGGTGGCTCAGACATCGTTATCAGTCTTCAACACCTTGAAGGAAATGAATGGTCCGACTCTTCCAGTTCCACAACTGGCCGAGAGCAGGGCTGGCCAGGCCGGACAAGACAGGGAGACTCAAAGTTCTAACAACAGTGTCGGGCTCTGCAGGCACACAGGGCTTCTGGCCCACAGACCCAGGAGAGAGAGGTCTGGCAAGAAAGTCCAGAGGGCACCCAGCATAGGCCTCCTTTAAACTCAGCTATGCCAGCAGGGCCTGCCTACAGGGATACAGGGGGATGAGGGTGTTTCCCAGATAATACTGGCAGAGCTTCCAGGCCCACAAGGATGAGCCACCACCCTCCTGGGCTCACTCTAAGAAGAGCACTAAAGGGGAAGATGCAATGGCCAGAAGGAGGCTGAGGAAGGGCTGCAGGAAGTAGAAGGGACTCCCGATGTAGCAGAGACACAGGGCCTGCAGAAAGCAAGCAAGCCTGCCCAGAGGCCACCACAGTAAATGTCCCACAAGTGGAAATGCACGCCTGGTTATTTTTGGTGCCTCTTCTGCCCAAAGCCAGTAAGGAAACGCAGCTGCTAGCAACATGGAAGGGCTGTTTACACTCAAGTATGCAAGCATTGCAACAGGGACAGAAAGCACAGCTAGCAGCAACCATGCAGACGGGCCTCTCCCCCCATTTTTCCTCTCCCGACTGTCCCCCGCTGTGTGCTGCACAGCTGACACAGTGTGGGTACTTCTGCTTTCACTCAGATCCAGCCTCCCAACCACAGGACTCACTCACGCACACGCAAACAAATAAATAACTATGGAGCCAGCTGAAGGTTGAGCCACACCCAGGAGCCAAGACTATTCCTTTGGATTCTTCCTGCACTCAAGCTGCCCTCTCAGCTTCCAAACTAGGAGGAGGAGCAATCAGGCAAGGGACACAGGAGCACTCCCTTTCTACCCTCCCAAAGTGAAAGTGGAGACAGTCTTCACTTCAACATTCAGCACCTCTCAGCTTCCCCATTTGAAAATGAAGGATCTGGACTAGATGTCCCAAAGGGTTTCCTAGCACTGGGATGATCTCCTGGAGACCAGAACTATGACCTGAGGCCAGCTGGGACCTCAGACAGGAAGGTCAGGTCGGAGTGAAGATCTGTGCCACAGCCAGGAGCTGCCAGCGCACATGCAGTCTCAGGGTTGCAAGTTATCACTTAAGCCCATTTCTGAGGTGGGGGGGCCTTACCTACCAAAGAACTGGCAAGTTCTGGCAAGAGCAAGCTGGATACGGGCCTCTTTCTGCCCACCTGCTGGGGAAAGCAGGGGATCAAAATCCCTTACCATTTTCCTTCTAGTCTGGATTCCAATTCCCCAGAGAAGCTGGGAGGCTTTAGAAAGAAGCCCTTTCTGGCTGGCTACAAGCCTACTGTAGCTCACTCTCTCCATCCAAGCTTTAACCCAGATAAACCTCGTCCTGGCTGCTTCCCTCACTCCTTCCTTCCCAGGAATCCTGGAGGAAGACGCACTGCCTGGAAAAAATGCTGTCACCACAAGAGCTCCCTGTGGCTGGGAGAAAGGCAGAGGGAACAGGGAGCACCTTCCCTGGCTGGCTAGAGCACGAGACTGTGTTCCAGGAAGACCAAGAGCAAGAGCGACTGCCAGGGAAGCCTCAGACCCAAGCCCTCGCTCTTCACCAGCAATTGCAGCCCTCAGGGAGACGCCCACCCCCACCTCAGCAAAACTCCAGTTCTCCTCTGACAGTGGCAACTTTCTTCTTATATAATTCTTGGTGTTTCCTTCGCTGTTGCACCTAATTTTAATGGTAAAAGAGCCAAAGCAGTCTTTGGAGGAAAAACTCCCACCCCCGGCTCTACCCAAACCTCCCCCGAGGTCACACTGTGAGGCTTCAGGTGAAGCAAACAGGGGACTTTTTTTCCTTGGCTGAGAAAGCAGCCTTCCTCCTGCCCACCCACGTGAGCAGCTCAGCCTGGGGCCTGGGCGGGTAGGTTCCCAGGAGCACAATCTGATCTCTGGGAAACCGGGCCCTCAACCCTCGGCTGCAGGGACAGAGTCCCCTCAAAGGTGCACAGACACCAGGTCTGGGCCACATGTCTAGGGTGGAGTAGATCGAGCAGTTGTTCCCAGAGCACAATGAACTTCATTTATACAAGCCTCAGTGGCCTGGTAGATTGCTTTCCTACTACAAGCATTTCCTCTTCCTTGATAGGCGCAAAAGGCAAACGCACTGGACTCAGTGGGAACTGATGAAATGAGAGTTCCCATCTGTTGAATACCTAGTATGTGTCAGTCACTTTGCATGCATAATCCTGTCTAACCTTCATGGCCTATGAAGCACTAGTATCATCCACATTTTACAGGTGAAGAAACTGAGGCCCAAGAAGTTAAGCAATGCCCAAAGCCACAATGCAAGAGGAGAGGCTGGGGTATGAACCCAGGTCTGCCCAGGCCTCATTCTCACGCACCCACCAGACTTCCTGCAGTCACTGCCCAAGTGACTGTCCACACACCACCCAGGAACGGCGTTCTGAGTATGGAGGCAGAAGCCATCAAGAATTTTGCTTGATGGCTTAAGAATCTGATCTGATGCACCAACTATTATTGCTCCCAAGCGTGTGACTGTGAGAGCCCATCTCTCTCTCTCTCTCTCTCTCTCTCTCTCTCTCTCTCTCTCTCTGTGTGTGTGTGTGTGTGTGTGTGTGTGTGCGCGCGCGCGCGCGCTGAGGTGGAGGGAGGGTGATCTGGATTCCAAACTGCAGTTTCCAACATTAAAGTTATGCTGTAATGCTTCTGATTCATAAAATGAGCTCATAGTCTCACCATATCCCGAATGTTGCTTCGAATGCAAATGCAGATCCCTTAGTAAGAACTGGGGATTTCAGCATACTCCACCCTAGCCTCAGCCCAGCATGCAATTTTTCAGTCCCAGAGTCAAGAGGTCTCATTTGCAGAAAGAAGCAATCCCTCCAACAGAATGCGACCACTGGCTCTACTTCCTGCCACCTGCAGTGAGTCAGGAAAGAATGGAGCCCCAGACTGCTTCTGTACTGATGCATGCATGCCTGCACACACACAGGAAAGGTGCCAACCTGGACTGGCCAAAGGAAGTGCTCAGGCTAGCAGATCCCCAGAGAGATGGCTTCACAACTCTTTCACCCTGAGGTCCCCTTGGGGTCAGGATGACCGACACATGCACTCCACAAGGCCAGCTACATGGCAGTGCCAGGAAACTGGGTTACCAGCACCACAATCACCCACGGTGGACTGATCTTTTTGAAACCAGTTATGCAATGTGAGGAGGTCCCAGCAGCAGGGACTCACTGGCCCCAACACATGCCAGGTCCATATTTTTTTTGATGGAGATCTTAAACCAATTTGTTTAACTAACATGCACTAAGGCCAGGCATGGTGGCTCATCTGTAAACCCAGCACTTTTGAGAGGCCAAAGTGAGTGGATTTCTTGAGCCCAAGAGTTCAAGACTAGCCTGGGCAACACGGCAAAACCCCGTATCTATAAAAGTAGAAATATTAGCCAGGTGTGGTGATGTGTACCTGTAGTCCCAGCTACTTGGGAGGCTGAGGTGGGAGGACTGCTTGAGCCCAGGAGGCTGACGTTGCAGTGACCTGAGATCGCACCACTACACTCCAGTGTAGTGGGAGACAAAGACCCTGTCTCTAACAACCAAATAAAAAAGCACTGAACACTTACTAGATGCCAAGCATTGTGCAAACCCTTCAGAGCTCACACTAGAAGCAGAGGCTACCATAATACTGAAATGTGCTTTAAGCATTTTACATATACTAACTCACAGAATCCTCACAGCAACTCTACGAAGGAGATGCTGTATAGGTAATCTAGCTCGGAGTCTTTGTTTTTGACCACCACACTACAGTGTGTACACAAATAACTACATAAGGTGGAAATGAGTGTTCAGAAGATGCCTACGGCCTTCAGAAGTGGCATGTGAATCAGGACTAGAAGGACAAGCCGGAAACACCCAGCCACTTTGTGGTCCCCACCCCAGCACGAGCAAGAGAGGGGCTATCAAGGCCGAAGATTCCTGGACTAGGCCCATTCCCCTTCCCCTCTTCTGTCAGAGGTCTTGGCAACGCTGGGCAGTCTCTCTCTGGGGACTGTAGCCACAGGAGGACCTCAGCTGAAGTCCATAACTGCATGTTGTCTTTTATTTTTTTCCACGTATTGAAAGCAGCAGCCCACAGGGTCAAACACTGGGGCTATTTTAAAATCTCACATGTAAAAATTAAATTCATCCCCATGGGCACTCGAGGGCACTCTTTCCTGGGGTGGGGTGAGAGCTGACAGAGCCACAGGAGTGGGGGTTCTGCTGACACTTAGAGATGCCTCACCGGCAGTGGGTAGGCTGCTCAGAAGCAAGCTGGAAAGCTGTATGACCTGGGGGCATCCTCCAGGTTCTTCACCCCCTTGTCCCCCGGGGAGCTACACAGACCAGAGTAACCAGCCAGAAGCCAATCCAATTAGAGTGGAGACTGGACCAGGGCCATGCAAGAAGATGGTTTATCACAGTAATTGAATGTTTATGCTCCTATTATTCACTGTCCAGAACTGCTGGAAAAGGAAGACCTAAGAATTCTCAACCCAGGAAGGTTCTCCTTTCCCCTGGGTCCTGAAACCACTTAACACCTGAGGAAAGGGTGCATTTCTCTGATCCAAAAGGGGCGTGTGCCACACATTCCGTGGGAGGCTCTGGAGCAAGACAAGTGGCTTCTCCCCTCAGCCCCCTAGGGAGGACTGGCTTCTCAGTCCACCTTCACCAGGCCTTCAGTCTCAACCCTGAAGCTGCAGGAATATGAAGATCCCAGACCACCAGGCCAGGCTCACCCTGGCGGGGCAAGCCAGATATCCCCTCCTCCAGCCGCAGCTGTCAACAGGGATTCCCTGCACACTCGTGCCACCGCAGCTCTCGTGGCCAGCCCCCCTTCCCCCATCCCACGGCCGCCCCCCACCCCCGGGCGAGGCTCCACAGGCTGGCACACAGGTCCCACGTGGGATGTGGAAACAGGAAGCAGCCACCGAAGTTGTGACCAACAAAGTTTTAAATGGGGCATGTAACTTCCCCTCTCATATCACCAGCTCTCGCTGGAGGCTGGGCTGGGACGGACACGCGGCCTCCACTTTGGTTGGCAGGTACCTCCTCCAGATCGGGTAGCCTTGGGGCTGAAGCCTGAAGGTCCCACGGCACAAGAGGCTCCGCTTCCTCCCCGGGCCCTTACCCAGAGGCCTTGGGGATAACCTGGCACACACACTCCTGCATCTGCGACTTGGGAGGCGACGTGACCGGCTCCACCAAGCCGACCATATGCAGGGACCAGCCGAATCCAGGGTTTTGGCGCTGCCGCTAGGAACGCAGCTCCCCGCGAGGCGCCGCGCGGGCTGGGCGGGCTGCGGCTGCGCGGGCGTGCGGGGGCGCGCGGGAGGATGACAGGTCTGAGGTGCGCCCGCCCGCGCGAAGCGCTCCAGCCTAGGCCTCTGCTGACTGCACTTGCCCCAGTTCCCCGCCGCCGTTGCACCTCTGTCCCCCAAACTCCTGGCGCGGACGCCGCGTCCAGCCCCCCACTTTCCCGTGCACTCTGGCAGGGGAAGGGGCTCCCGCGCCAAGTTCCCTCGGCTGGAGAGCCCCTCGCCGCGCCTACCGGGCCTGGGCTCCGTCACGCCAGCCGGTCCCCGGGTACACCACGTTTCCCTCCCGCGGAGGAGGAGCAGCCGGATTCCCGAGTCGCCGCGGGCCGCCGGGTGGGGAGGGCTTTCCCGGTGGGGCCGCGCCCGGGTGGGCGGGGGCCGCGCGCAAGCTGCGTAGCTGCACAAACACCGCGGGGCTGCGCTGCACACGCAGCTGCGGCTGCGGGCCGCGGAGGAGGGGGCGGCGGGCTGCAAGCGGCCCCCGCACGGCCGCACGCGTCTGTCCAGCGCCGCCCAGGCCGCAGAAGTTCGCACGCGGCGGCCCCCGCGGCCCCCGCTCCTGGCCGCGCCTGCAGAGCTGCAACCCACCGGGCGAGCGGCCACGGCTCGCGCGCCGCCTGGGGTCCCCTCGCCGGCCCCGCCGCGTGCAGGCCTCGGCCGGGCAGCCTCACTTACCCAGCTCCTGCCTGGGCTCTGGCCTGGACTGTCCCCCTTCCGCCGTGGGCCGCCGCCTTCGGTCGCCTCCGGGACTCCAGCCGCCTGCACGCACTCCCGATTTTAAAAACAAACAGGCGCCGTCGCCTCCCCGCGGCGCTCGCAGGGCTTCGCCAGCCCGCGCCTCGGAGGCTGGAAGTTTGCTGGCAGGGCCCGGGCGGGACGCGCGGGCTGTCACCCCCGCTCACGATGCAGGAGCTTCGGCGCGCCCCGCGCCCGTGCTGTCCGCCTCGCGAGCACTCGCCCTCCCTCCGTGTCACCCCCAGTCCTGCGATGCAGTGTCAGGATTGCACGGCTCTGACTCATCCGTTGAGCTCACAGCTTGAAAAAAAAAAAAGACAGAAGAGGGCGAGAGGCAACAGCGAAGGAGGAGGACTCTCTGGCGTGCTACAAAGGATTGCACAACTCGAGGCTGGGAGCGCGGAGCGCCCAGCGGCCGGCCGGCGCGCGCGGCACCGAGGCGAGCAGGAACCAGCTCTACCACTTCATCAGCACAACTGTCTCGGGGCGGCCTCAGCCAGCAGGCCCGGCGCCGCCCACTTCCTGCGACCAAATAAGGCTGGGAAAGGCGTCTTTAAACCTCAGGCGGCGGCCGGGGCTGGGGATTTCCAGCAGACCTCACCTCCACTCACAAGTCGGTCGCCACCCTCCCCCGCCCAGGCTGGCGCCCCCGATGGCTTTGCTGGAACCCACGGGCCACGCTGCTAGTTCCTTTCACACCAAGGTCAGGAGGAGACGGTGACGAAATGTTTGGAAACCCATCGAGCCTGCCAGGAAAGTGTGTGTGTGATGTTGGGGAAGACACAAGTCGCTTTCTTCCACAAAGAAACTCGCTCTGGTTTTGGATACGGTAAATCATGCACAGTCCTCTCCAAGTCACTTTATTAATACACTCCCCAGGTTTCACTTTCTGGCTCACCAGCGTCCTGGTGCATGTAAAGGTTATTGAGAAACTAGCCTCAGTACCTAGAAAGGGCCTACATCTCCATCACTTAGGTGAGGAAAATCTCCTGGATTTAATTCTGGCACCTCAGGCCAGAGCTGCTGCTTTTCACTCCATACTCACATTTTCCCCTGCCTTCCCTAAATATCCCCCTGATCAATTCTCTGGTCTAAGCCTTGATGCCTCGTTGCCTGACTGGTGGAAAGAAAAGAAACATTTTTGCAGCTCAGGAGGTTGGTTCTGGCCCCCACATTCAGTGCAGCTCTAGGGCCAGGGGAAAATTCAGGGGAGGGAGTCCTGTTCTTCCAAGTTTTTTGGTGGTGGTGGTGGTGTGGTGGTGGTAGTGGTGGCTGTTTTTCAAGGAGATGGGTCAGAAGGAGATTTTCCTTTGAAAGAAAAACCACCGAAGAATACAGTGTGTCCTGGCAGCCACTTTTCAAAACCCTGTGGCCAGACCTGAGAACCAGGTGCATCCCTCACTTTCTCAGGGAGGAGGGAGGGGCAGCAGAATATGATTCTCACACACTCACTGAGCTTACAGGGCAAGGGTGGGGAGTGGAGGACACAGGCAAAACTTGGATCTTCTGCCTAGAAACCCTGCAAAACCTGCACTTGCTCCTAAGAGGCACGGCTGTCCTGTCCTCTTCCACCTCTGCTGGCTGGAGCACCTGCCTACACCTGGAAGTCACGTCTCCCCAAGAGGAAAAGGGCTTATTTCCATGACGTTATGACAGATATGTCAAAATAAGGAACACTTAGAACAATCTTATCTGCAAAATACAGATAATTATGACAGAGGATATCCCTTCCAGTTGAAGATCCATGATTCTGTGATTATAATAAGTGAAGAGTGGAGCTAGGGAAACCACCTTCTACAGAAAAAAAAAGCCCAGGTTCCCAGATTTAGCATCCATGTTGACAGTACTGTTCCTGGCAGTTCTCAGAGCACTTCATACAGTCTCCTGAACAGCTCTGCATGCAAGAGTTTTACCCTTCTCATTCTGTGGATGAGAATGCAGAGGTTTTCTCATCTGAGGTTCAGAGAAGTTAAGTGAATTGCACCAGGACACAGGGCAAGCCAAGCATCTGTTACCTCTCTGCTCTTCCCCTAGAGGAAGGCAGTGAAAATTGAGGAACTGCAGTGCTCAGGCATGCAGACCCCCAAGCAGAGGCAAGACTCTCGAGACTCCTGGCAGAGGATCAGGGTAGAGCCTTTTTACTTTTTTCATTTGCCTGATTTCTTCCCTCCCGCTGACAAGACATCCAAGTGAGGGAAGCAAAAGCAAAGCCATTTGGTCTCCAGTGCCCACTGCTGCCAAGTTCCTCTGCAGACCTGCGGCCATCCTGACCTCCCCTGAGAGCCCAGCCCCTGCAGCTGGCCTTAGGCCAGCCCAGAGTGAGCCCCTGAGAGCTAGTGCAGACCAGCCCAGGGATGTTCCCAACCAACCAGAAAACCCAGCCGGGGAGCACATTCCTAGAAGAGCCTGCCACCATGGAGCCAGGGCCCAGCCTTCAGGGAACAAGTGGGAGCCACTCCAAAGGGCACTCCTCAGCCCTGCCCCGCCAGGACTTCTGCCTGTCCCACACCAGGCTGCAGGACCTGGCCCAGGAAGCAGCACATGGGGTGGAGGCAGGTGGCAGGGGAAACTGAGAGAAGTCAGTGGCCCTGAAGGAGCCTTGCTCACCTTGGAGCAGCACTGCCTTTCACTGCAACTAAACTTCCATACTCAGGCCACCTAAGAAAGGATAAGAGAGAAGAAAAGGGGCACACGTGTGCAGGGGAGGAGGGCTCAAGACTATACCAAATAGCCCCCACTTGGCAGGAGGAGAAGTCTGCCTTGAAAAGGTGGGCAGATGAGGCTATGTAAAGAAAGCTGCAGTGCTTCTGGGAAAGCCCTGGAGGTCAGTTTTGCTGCAGATATGACAGTGCAGAATCACTGATGTGTGAAGTGAAAGTTTTGGTTTTAGAAGCTCCAGCCCCTCCTGCCAGCCTCTGGGGCAACCAAGAAGAGTGACCTTTCAGGGAGGTAGGGAGGTGTTCCAGAGACCTTATCCACAGAGTGGGATTTTCTCCACCCTCAACCCTCTGTACAAACTGCAGGTAAAAGGAGTACAGAGCTCCAGCTACCAGGGAGTGTGTCTGACGAGAGAAAAACACTCCAGGAAGTAAAGCACCTTAGACAGATTCCTAAACTCTGATTCCCAATGAAGGTAGAATAAGGCACTTGAGAAGCTTCCTAGGACTACATCAGCTCTCTGGACTCCACTCAGAGCAGTCTGTCACTGCCCTGTGTTTCATCAACAGTATCTAGACCATTAAAATCTTCCAAGGGTGAGGCCAGGCACGGTGGTTCACACCTGTAATCCCAGCATTTTAGGAGGCTGAGGCAGGAGCATCGCTTGAGCACAAGAATTTGAGAACAGCCCAGGCAACATGGCAAAACCTGGTCTCTACAAAAAAATACAAAAATTAGGTGTGGTGGTGGGTCCATGTGGGCCCAGCTACTGAAGAGGCTGAGGTAGGAGGATTGCTTGAGCCCATGAGGTCAAGGCTGCAGTAAGCTGTGTTCACGCCACTGTTCTCCAGCCTGGGTGGACAGAGCAAGACCTTGTCTCAAGAAAAAAGAAAATCTTCCAAGGGTGAATTTTATGGTATGTGAAGTATATCTCAATAAAGCTGTTATGAAGTTGGGGGGAAATGCTCAAGGAAGCCAGGTTCTCACCTCCCAGCCACCCTCCTCCAATAACATTCTGCTGCCATCTTCACTATTTCAGAGAAGTGTTGTTCTCCCCGGACTCCATACCTGCATGCCTGTCCTTTTTCCACTGTTCCTTCTCCAACGAGGCCAGCACACATGGTGTGTTTAAGTAAAACACCAACCTTTAGCAGTGCCTGGGGAATTGGGAGTGCAAATACTATTGAGGGCATCCCAAGTCCACCATGCCAGGTCCTTGTGTCCCTTATGTTCATGTGTCCCTGTTGTCGTTTCCCTCTACAGAACTAAAGTATGACCTCCAGGACCTCATTGCCTACAGTTACAACAGAAGAAAGAGAAGGGTGTAGAAAACACAGGGAACTCAGGAAAACTGTCACTCTTACGACCTTTTTAGGCTCATAACAGATGCACCGTGTTTGTGGCGTGAACAGTGAAAGGATGCCCACCCTTCCAGGGGCTTGAGAGGATCAAAAGGACAAAAAACTACGTTATAACTCGATCATGCTATGTACATAGAAGAGGCTGCAATTATTATTTTAACTGTTTTACCCTGCATCTCCTCCCCAACTTACCTTATCCCTTGTTAAAAACCTAGTTCCAGGCCCAGCGTGGTGGCTCACTTCTGTAATCCCAGCACTTTGGGAGGCCAAAGTGGGCAGATCACCTGAGTCCAGGAGTTTGAGACCAGCCTGGTCAACATGGTGAAACCCCATCTCCATTAAAAATACAAAAATTAGCCGGGTATGGTGGCACACACCTATAGTCTGAGCTACTCGGGAGGCTAAGGCATGAGAATTGCTTGAATCTGGATGGAGGTTGCAGTAAGCCCAGATCATACCACAGTACTCTAGCCTGGGTGACAGAGGGAGACCCTTTCTCAAAAAAAAAAAAAAAAGAACCTAGTTCTTTTACCTGAAAAAACTCCATTGGCCTTAGGGTAACCCTCTCATGTGCTCTGCCCAGAGAGACTTTTTCTAGCATTGACTCAATGTCTCATCTGGGGTGTCCTCCAAGGCTTCTCTCCCAGTCTGTTCTTTGTGTTCTTTCCACCATACTTTTCCACAGGACTGTCCTCCCAGACTGAGTAGGGACACTCCTCTAACAGCTGTGTCTTCTCCTCAGCCCTTTTTGCCAGGTCTTTTCTGAGCAAACCGGGAGCTCACAACCACCCGAGTCGTGTGCTGATACGGCTCTGCACTGTCTTCTCTTTTACCCTTGGAAAAAACCCCAGGGGGCCCTCCTCCTCAGCTCACATTGACTTCACCTGTTCTGGGACAGGGCCATGCTCGCCACACCAGCCCACAGCTGTCTGTGTCCCTGGCCCTCCCACCTGCTCGCTCCCCAGCCTCCCTGCCCTGCAGGCCTGGGCCAGGTTCTGAGTGCCTTTGTCAGGCCTGAGAGGAAGCCTCTGCACATGCCCCCAGTTGCTGCTGTCACTCTGGGAAAGACGTCTGGCCGGGTGTAGGGAGAAAGACAAAACAGGTGTGGCTGCCAGCGAGGGCAGGCCGGCAGAGCCACAGGACAGAAACACCCTTTCTTCATAGAGCGAGACTGCCAGCTTCTCAAAGGCCTCACTTCAGCACAGTTCCATGCCCTCTGCCGAACCAGTCCCAGACAGACTTCCTCACTGGCTGTTCACTGGAGCTTGGCTTCCTTGTGTTGTGGCAATGGGCCAGGAGGAATAGGAACTCCAGAGACCCAATGTGTGCAACAGGGCATGCTTTAAAGCATTGATTTTAAATGAAAACAAATTCTGATACATCATGGACTGGAATCCAACATTCATGTTCATGGGGGCGTACAGGTTAAGAGCACAGGCTGAGACCTGAGTCCAGATCTTGACTCACACTAGTTTGATGACCTTGAGGGAGTTACCCAACCACTCATCTGCAAAATGGGAATGATAAGAGTTTACTTAAACAGTGTCTGGCACACAATTAAGTCTTTTATAAGTGTTGGCTATCTTTTTTTCTCATCTCCTAAATGATTTCCTTGCTTCTAGTTTTGCACACTTTACCATCCACACTGCCATCAGAGCGATCACACCTCTCTTCAGTAGCTCCCATCATCTACTGCATAAAGCTGAGACTGTTAGCTAGGCTGTTAGGCACCTTTCCCACACGATCTGGCTCTGCCCCACTTCCCAGCCTCAGCCCACACTGCTAAACAACCTGAAGATCTCCAAGATGCCGGCATTCTCTCCCTCACATCTTCACACATGCTCCTTCTCTCACCACCTTGATCCCCACGTTAACCCACAGCCAGATCTCCCTCCAGACTTGACCTTAATGCCAGCTCTTCCATGAAGCCTTCATTCATTGACTCCTTCAAGTAGAGGAAGACCACTGGAGTGTATGCTGTTGGAGCCCTCCCAGATATACTTTGTAAAGTTGGTGCACTGTCCCCCAGGTGCTCTGAGTGTTGGCTTCCAAGGACTCACAGCTACCCCCTTCTGAAGAGGCGCTTTTGCTAGGACCAATTCTGTAGTGGTGAAATTCATGCTCCAGCTGCAACACACACCTCCTTGCTTGGCTTCTTCCCCGGCTCTGTCCTGCTTCCCTTCCTCCCTTCCTCCAGAGAGCATTTCTTAAATAAATCCCATGCACCCAAACATCTGTCTTTGCTCCTAAGGACCAGAATAGCCACTGTTCCCTAAACTCCCATGGCATCCTCTGTTTATCTTTACTCCATCACCTACACATTGTTCCACACCTGCTTATTGCACCATATCTGGGATCAGAGTGCCATCTGCTAGGATGGGAGCTCCTGAAGGGCACAGCCTAGACCTTCCTCACCTTGGTATCCCTGGTATCTACACAGTGCCTGCACATGGTGGGTGCTCAGTGAATGCTTGTTGACAAATGCGTGAATAAAACAGTATATGTGAATATTTAAAGTAAGCAATACAATGTAATAGATTGTTGTTACTTTTATTACTATTCTATTTCATTGATTCTGAGATACACATTTCCTATACTTCAACATCTCTGAAATCAAGATGCCTCTTACAATTGATAGCTTGTATAGTTTAATTAGCAGCACTTCCTCTTCCTTTTTTTTTTTTTTTTTAGACACAGTCTCACTCTGTCACCCAGGCTGAAGTGCAATGTCACAATCTTGGCTCACTGCAACCTCCACTTTCTGGGTTCAAGTGATTCTTCTGCCTCAGCCTCCCAAGTAGCTGAGACTACAGGCCCTCGCCACCACACCTGGCTAATTCTTACGTTTTTAGTAGAGATGGGGTTTCATCACGTTGGTCAGGCTGGTCTCAAGCTCCTGACCTCAAGTGATCCGCCCACCACAGCCTCCCAAAGTGCTGGGATTACAGGCGTAAGCCACCACACCTGGCCTCTTTCTTAGCTGTATATAAAATAACACTACGTCTTTTTTTTTTTGAGATGGAGTCTTGCTCTGTGGCCCAGGATGGAGTGCAGTGGCGCAATCTCAGCTCACTGCAACCTCTGCCTCCCAGGTTCAAGCGATTCTCCTGCCTCAGCCTCCTGAGTAGCTGGGATTATAGGTATAAGCCACCACGCCCAGCTAATTTCTGTATTTTTAGTAGAGACGGGGTTTCGCCATGTTGGGCAGGATGGTCCCAAACTCCTGACCTCGTGGATCAGCTCATCTCAGCCTCCCAAGCTGCTGGGATTACAGGTGTGAGACACTGCACCTGGCCGTAACACTACATCTCTAATCAGTGGCTTCTTAGGTTCAGTAGTGTATATGGTATTATTATTATCAGTAACTACTGAGGCTCAGTCTCCTGGATTCTGGGGCTTGCACTGCAAAGCCCACTATGATGCCCATTATCTGAGCTCAATAGCTGTTGGGCAAACAAACTGTCATAGGGGCTGGACACAGTGGCTCAGGCCTATAATCCCAGCCTCTAGGAGGCTGAGGTAGGAGGATCACCCTTGATGCTAGGAGTCTGAGACCAGCCTGGGCAACACAGCAAGACCTGTCTTGAAAAAAAAATAAAAATAAATAGCAAGGTGTTGTGGCATGCACTTGTAGTCCCAACCACTTGGGAAGCTGAGGTGGGAGGACTGCTTGAGCACAGGAGTTTGAGGCTGCAGTGAGCTATGATTGCACCACTGCACTCCAGACTGGGCAACATGAGGAAACTCTGTCTCAAGAAGGAAAAAAAAAAAAGCTCTCATAAGATAACCTACAATTTCCCAGGGTAAAGAAGGACCCGTGTCCAGACACCTCTGGAAACTCCCATGAAAGTAGGCCCACGTAACGTGGAACAAGCTCTGCAATGGGAGTCATGAGAGAAAGGTTCTAAGCCTAGTTCTTCCTCTAATTTTCTGGATGACCTACACAGGATTTTCTCTCATCTATGGAACAAGTACTAAATGCTTCACATTGGCCTGGCATAGTGTTCACGACTGTAATCCCAGCACTTTGGGAGGCCAAGGTGGGTGGACTGCTTGAGCTCAGGAGTTCAAGACCAGTCTGGGTCACATGGTAAAACCCTGTCTCCACCAAAAATACAAAAATTATCCAGGGATGGTTGTGTGTTCCTGTAGTTCCAGCTACTTGGGGGGCTGAGGTGGGAGGATTTGCTTGAGCCAGGGAGGCAGAGATTGCAGTGAGCTGAGATCACGCCACTGCCCTCAGCACTCTAGCATGGGTGACAGAGAGATATCCTGTCTCAAAAAAGTTTTAAAATAAAAAATACATGCTTGAGATGATATGAACCTACTGGGTCCAACCCCAGCACCCTGGAAGGAAGCCATTTTCCCCATTTTATAGATAGGGAAGCTGAGGTTCAAGAAGGTAAAACAGCTCTCCCAAGGTCATACAGATGGCATTCCACCTCTGGACTATCTGAAGCCTTCTCTCTGCTACATGAGGATACCTCTCTCGACCTGTGTTTCCCAATAAGGAAGTTTAATAAAATGAGGGATGACAGACTGGAGCCTCATGGGCCACTCTCCCTCACATGTGTTTTATTTGACCCACATATTATGTTTTATTTTAACTGAATTTGTTACCAACTTCTTCCTTTTTTTTGAGACACAATCTCACTATGTCACTTACCACAACCTCCACCTCCCAGGTTCAGCAATTCTCTTGTTGCAGCCTCCCAAGTAGCTGAGACTACAGGCATGCACCACCACACCCAGCTATGTATTTTTAGTAGAGATGGGGTTTCACCATGTTGGCCAGGCTGGTCTCGAACTCCTGACCTCGGGTGATCTTGCCAGCCTCAGCTCCCAAAGTTCTGGGTTTACAGGCATGAGCCACCATGCCCAGCCTATTGCTAACATTTTTTTTTAAAATCAGAAAACAAACTAAAAATCAGAACTTATGGCTTGTCGTGGAAAAAAAATTGGAAGCCTCCTTTTTGGAGGTGGAGCTGAGTAGCACTGCCAGGGAGGGGTGCTTAGGTGGGACAGACTTTCCAATTTTCCAAAGATCCCACCCCTTCCTAGACTACGAGTCACTGTCATTTATCATGACACCCTGTCATTCCATCCCCTCTGTTCCCTGCTGGCCTCTGACCATGTAACCCCTAGGCCAGATGCATTTCAGTGCCCTCTCCAGCTCTAACAGCTTGTGGCTCCTCCCAGGGTCTCCCTGGCATCCACCTCCCGCCCTGTGGCCTCTATCACAAAGGCCCCCAGGGTCTGACCTCTCACTCCCTCCCCAGAGTCACTGAGGTGGTAAGCCAGGCAGGTATGGAGATGAGTTAGACAAGGTGAGGGGTGGGGCCCCGTGAGGAAGAGAGGACTTACCATTTCCCAACAGGAAAGTGGTTCAAGGGGAGAAATGAAGCGGGAGGCTCTGCAGTCAAAGGACATGAGCAGGGTTTGACAGATGAGGAAACACATCAGTAAATCATCGAGAGGAAAAACCTACATCAGCAGCAATTTAGAATATGCAAATTGGAACACCATTAAGGCCCCATTATGGCCCGCCCCAACATGAAAACAAGTAAATAAATAAAACAGGAGAGCTGCTATTGGCAGGGCAGCTGCATATACGTTACTGTGCTACCATAAACAGTTTAAATCTTTCTAGAATGTGATTTGGCATTGTGTTGCAAGAGAGGTTTTTTTTTTTTTTTTTTGACACAGAATCTCGCTCTGTCATCCAGGCTGGTATGCAATGGCGCGATCTTGGCTCATTGCAACGTCCTCCTCCCAGTTTCAAGCGATTCTTCTGCCTCAGCCTCCTGAGTAGCTGGGACTATAAGCGTGCACCACCATGCCTGGCTAATTTTTGTATTTTTAGTAGGGACAGGGTTTCACCATATTGGCCAGGCTGGTCTCGAACTCCTGATCTCAGGTGATCCACCCACCTCAGTCTCCCAATGTGCTGAAATTACAGGCATGAGCCACCGCGCCTGGCTGGGTTTTTTTTTTGTTTTAATTTTTGCGGGTATATAGTAGGTGTATATATTTAGTGTTGCAAGAGTTTAAAACATTGACCAGGTAATTACAGTTGGAGGACTATATCCCATAAAAACAATCTAAAATGTCAACACAAGGAAGTTTTTACAAAAGATGCTCCATAGCACCTATATATAGAGCCCATTCAGATTATAGTACAGTAAGGAAGGGGAACAGAACGAAATGTAAAAGGATGGAAAAAAGGAAACTATCTGATGAAACTAGTTTGTGAAGTCATGTTGAGTGACAAAATCAGCACCAAAAAATATGTCAGGCAAACTTATAAGCTGTGTTAAAACTTCACAGGAACATTAAAAGCAATCAGAAGATAATTCTAAATAGGTGTCATATTTATTCTGTTAAGTTGATCAAGATGATTTATATAACAATAATGATGATGGTGATGATGATGATGATGGTGATAATGATGATGTAAGGGTCACTGAACAGGATTTCCTCATCATAAACATACCAGAGGGCAGGTAGGTCCAGGCCCCTGGCTTGATGAGGAAAGAAGAAGGAATGTAAACTGGAAGAGGAGGGATTGTGACTGGGCAGGGAAGGTGGGGGGAAGGAGTGCCTCCAGAGCGTCCCTTAGCTGGAGAGCTTTGAAATACACCTCTCACTAAAGAAACAAAATTATACAAATAAACCCACACCAATTAACTTCCAGCATCCTGGTTACTGACTCTACTCATTGGGCTCTCAATTTCACGAATACTTCATTTCAGCAACCTCTGAGGTGACACCAGTGCTCTTTGTGGGCTAGCCTAGGTACCCAACCACCATTTATAGCATTGTTTCTATGGAAATGTGTTTCAAGCTTCAAAAAACCAAGCTGCTGACAACCCTGGGGCACACACGTGGTCTCTAAATTAGGGAACTGAGAGGAACAGTTATTGCTGAGGCCTGGGCTTGAGAAGGCAGCTTGTTCCTTAGACACTATGGCACTTAATATTCACATGACCAGCAATGATCAGAACCAGGCTCAATGCCACTGTAGGGCGTGAAGATGGGGCCAGGGCATCTAGCAATAAACATGATATTCTAGAAAAGCACAGAGACAGTCCCCACCCCCACCTCCAAACACACACACCCAGCCATCATTTGTCATGGAAGACACTAAACTGGCCTGAGTACCCCTAATGAGCATCCAGACGTGCCCTGAGCCCATACACTTCCCATTTTCTCTCTTACCCTGGCCCACCTCCAGCCACAAGGTCCTACTTCAATCTGATCACAGAACAAAAACACTCCAGTCTTTGACAGTTCTGGAATTTGGCTTTAGCAGATACACGCTGGAGATAACCAGGGCCCCAGCTGGGTCTGCTCCACACGTATTCTGTCGGGCGGAGTTTAGCAAGCTCCAACCTGCAAACTCAAGGTACGCTGGGAGCTCTCCAGCTGCCAGCCACCTGGGGACTCTGCACAACACCAAGATGTCTCCCTGTCGTGCCCTGGTCACATTCCTGGGCTAGTCACAGTGACAGGATGATCACGGGCCCTCCAAATAAACACTCCACGTGTTAAGAAAGAAAGGCTCCCCACTCAGAAGAAAAGGCTAGTTTGTGAAGTCATGTTGAGTGACAAAATCAGCACCAAAAAATATGTCAGGCAAACTTATAAGCTGTGTTAAAACTTATATTAATGTGAAGATAATGCTGATTCTTGGGAAAATGTTGATGAATTTAGTTGAAAAAAATAAAACACAGAATTGCATGTACACTTGATAAGTGCATAAAAACTGATTACACTGCCTATAGTAAAAATTGACATGATGCAGACAACTGGGTTTAGGCAAAA